>VXAK01024580.1:62367-94667 GCA_013399435.1 Arenaria interpres | reverse complement strand
CGCCTTCTCTTCACCCTCCTGCCTCCGGCGAGTGGGTGGCCGCGGGCGAGGTGCAGCCCCTTCTCTCCTCCCCTCTGCCCCGACCTGGGCCCTCCCAGGGACGTCCTCTCCTGAAGCACCTGAGGTCGCGCCTCCTCTCACCGGCTCGGTCCTTCCCGGGGTTCACCAGGTCTCCCGTAACGGGATGCGGGAAGGCCCTCCGTCTCCTTTCCACCGGTAGCGTCTCAGCAGCCTCAGGCTCAGCCACCCCGCTTTCGGGGTTGTTTTTTTTTTCCCCCCAAGTTTGCAGGAACGCCTAGGGAGGAAGCCGGTGAAAAGACGAATCACAGAATATTCATGGTTGGAAGGGACCTATAAGATCATCCAGTCCAACCACAAAAAAAACCCCAAAACACCCCACACCCACCCACAGACAGACACAAACGAGGATGAAAGAAGAAAGTGGCACCTGAGATGTGTCAGCGCTGTCACCCAGGAGCTCTCGTTTTTAGCAGGGACCAGGAAATGATGTTCTCTCCTGAGCTGCTTCATGAAAACTCCGATTAAATCGAAGCTTATCACCTAAGTGAGACATAATCTAGTGTGTCCCATCACACTGCTTCTCTTATTCGTGAGAGGAGATTAGTGCTGATTGCTTTAGTCGAGTCTTGCTAAAGGTCCACTGTGAGCTAGAAAGGCAAATCTCTGGCAGGTAAATACAGAAAACTCACCCTCGGGTTTGCTTCTAACATACGTTGAGTGGTTTTCAGGGGTGGATAGACCAAGCCTGCCTTTTTTGACCGGTGGCCTTGGATTCCTCTTGAAGCTGGGCTGTGACCTAGCCTGGGCCAAACCAGCTCGCTTCTATCTCTGCTTGACCTCTTCTGTGGGAAGACTATTCTGTTCGTAAAACAGCCTGCCAGATACTGAAGGGCAATAAAGAGAGTCTTTATGGTCTCAAACTGTTTTTAAAAATAAAGGTTCCAACACAGGTTGGAGGATTGTCAGCAAGATTATGCATATTCAGTTAAATTGTATATATTTCAGCCTCAGGAATTCTGCAATTCTGTGAATGTTCACCCAGACTGTGCTATTACGTGTCTTTCACCCCAACCATCAGTGCCTGATTTGAGAACAAACAAATCCTAAAGCAGCACATATGCATTTTAATGTCATTTGCAGTTTGTCTCAGCAAAATCACTGGGGGCACATTTCTTTTAGTACATATATAACTCTTGGTTATGCAACAGGCTTGAAATTTAAGATTTATTATTTAAGAACTTCTTTTAGAAGTGTGCTTTGAACGGTCTCGATGAACCCGAGTCTTCTGACATTCAGTAATTTGCTTTGTGTTCAGCCCAGACTATCAGAGAAAACCAAACATATCACATCTGTTTCCACTGGAGACCTGTATCACATCAATAATGCAGCATCACCAGGCTCTCCCTGAAAGGCTCCTGTGTTAGAGAAAGAGGGAGAACGAGAGCGATTTTTTAAAGGGCAAAGAGCTCTTTTCCCTATCTGAGTCATATTTTCTATTTCTGTCAAACTAAACCATTCTATTTAGCTATCTTTTTATACAACAGCCTTTCCATATTTTCATTGCTAAAGTTTTGAGTGATTAGGCTATCATCACATTCACAGTTTTCAAATTACTCTTCGGAAAACGTGGTGTAGGTGTGGCCAAATCCTGGAAAACAGGAAAAATGCTCTTGGGTGAAAAGCTGCTGAAGGTGTTGTTCCGCAGCAGTTAGCGAGGCAATCTTAATTTGCTCTTCGTGGTAAGGAGCAGTGGTACAATGGCAGGCTGAATCCCACAGAGCAAGTTACCTTGCCGATTTGTGTATCCCTGCCCGTCCTACAGATTCTTCTTGTTTAACAAATGCATTGAGGGTTTTAATGAAATGTTTGTTTCATTTTCAGTTGATACAGATTTTTGTGTTCCCAGAAGTGGAATAGTTGCAAAACGCAGCTTTCCTGTTAGTTTGGTTTACTGGTTGCCTAAGTTAATTTGTAACTGTCTGTATTTGCACTGACTACTGAGCACAGCTCCTGCCTTATTTGTATAACTTTCTACATGATGCATACATTTATCATTAAACTGTGGTGAAGCTAAATAATTATGAGGAATTGCAAAGAGGTTATTTGACCTGGGTTTTCCTTCTCCTTTCTCCCTTCTCCTTTCTCCTTTCTCCTTTCTCCTTTTTCCTTTCTCCTTTCTCCTTTCTTTCTCATTTCTCCTTTCTGCTTTCCCATCCCCTTTGCTGTTTTCATTTCCATTTATATTTCTATTTCTCCTCTCCTCTCCTCTCCTCTCCTCTCCATTTATCTATAGAAAAATTCCTAATTTTTAAGCCTATACTTGTTTTTGTTAAGTTCTTTGAGCATAAGATGGTAACCTTCCTGTGGTCCTTCTTGGGACATGCTTCAGTATGACAATGCTATCGATTTTAGTATATTCACTTGAATAGGTTCCACCAGAGGCTGGCTGACTGTGTCAGCTCTAATCCAGGAGGTGCATAGCCAAGTTAATATATCTCAGCCCTCAGCAGGCCCAAGGTCCAAAAACAATTCAAAGGACAACCTGAAGTACTTGGTGTACTTATCTGAAATACTGTAGCATCTATGAGTTCCAGCCATGGACCTGCAGTTCCCAGTGTAGAGATCCTACAAAACAAAACCAGAGGGAAGGCCCTCACTCGATACACTTGCAGCCTGAGCCCAAGATTAAAAGGATAAATATGAAAAGGATTGTTAGAGGAGTAGTATTAAAAGCATAAGAGAGATAGGTTTTGCACAGCTTTCCTGTTTTCCCCAGTGATTTATCTTTATGATTTCTCAGACATAGAATAACAGAAGCATCAAAGGGTCAGTGCCATCTCAACCTATATCCTGCTAGCCAAGAGGCTTCCATCCATAGCAGTGGCTCTAGTCTGAAAGCCCATTTTAATTGAATCTTATTTAGCTAATTTATTACATTAATAAAAATTAAAGCCACGGTACGTTTTGTACATATGCTTCACAGTATATTGTGCTACATGCCAAGGGTTCCTGAGTCTATTGCTGGAAGTCATAGATTCATCTTTGTAGCTACGAAAGTTGTAAGAACATCACTGCCAGTCTGGCCACCGGTCTCAGAGTAAGTGTTTGGTTTGTCTTATCACAGCCCCATACACTTTGTCTGTTTGTTTGTTTCCCATGGCAGTGGAGATTCTGATATGATTAATGGAGGAGACTCCGGTATGATTAATGATGATTTGATAACCGATGCAGAGAATAAGAGCAGCGCTGGGAGTGAACTATGAGGAATCATCCTCACTGAGGAAATATATGTTTGAAATCCCTACAAGTCTACATCTAACATGATGAATCCACATTGTGCATTAGATTCTTCTGGCTTATTTGATACGTGGTAGAATCAGAGGCAACTTCTCTTTTCATTGTGCAGTAAGCCTGAGTCTAGATAATCCACTGAGAATGAATGGCAATTTGCATGTCTGCTCTTCTTTCAAAATTAGTTATAGCAGAGATATGCATTGCTGGGAATATTTGCCAGGGTGAAGGAAATACACAGCCATGAAGTCTGGTAATTAAAAGGTAAAGGGAATGAATACTTTAAGATGAACAAGCTTTTTCACACACACAAAAAAGAAGGAACTACTAGTTAATCTCACTTCAGCTCCTACTGACCTGCTCTGTGGTTTTTATTTTTGAGGCATTCATAGTTCTTTATAAATATATGTATTTTTAATTGGCATCTTGCAAACGGCTTGAAACTAGAGGAGACTGACTGTGAAATGCTCCTGGGTCAGTTGTGACATATTGCAGGAAGTCTGTGATGGTCTCACCCTCAGGTTATGAACCGTGCTCAGGGGCAGATGTCACTCAGTTTCTTTTAAATGTTCTGTGCATGACTTCTCAGCTGGCGTAAAAAGAAGTAGAAACCATTCAGCCATGTTATTTACCTTCACTTTTGATTTGTTGATACAAGACAACTGCAAATAACTGCAAAATACTGTGTCTGTTATTTGTGAACACAAAACCACCAAAGATCAACCAAGAACACTTTCCAAATTATTTCCTTAGAAGGTAAGACCAGTGTAGCATTTCCCCTGAATCATTGCAATTAATTATTTTTATTTTTTTTTTTGTGTGTGTTGTCCCCCCTCCACTTACCCTGTTGCTCTACAATGTAAGCTCTTTGGGATGGAGGCCATCCCAAAGCAACTTGACCCTAGCTGCAATGAGGCATCTGTGTACAACTGTTTCCTGATTAGCACCTTCTTCTTGTTAAAACATTTTTGTTGTCTATTTGAAGGTCTACAGAAAATGATATAAACGTGTATTTTATAAGGCAATTTAATAAAAAAGCTTACTTTAACTTCAAGCCTTAGAAATAGTATTTTGAGTCAGTGGGACAGCACTTGTCTATGAGAAATAATGATAAACTATATTGGACAGAGGATTGGAAAATGTTTTTATTGTAAGTGATATTAAAAGTACATTACTTGCATGCCAAAGCACTTGTTGTAGGAGGGGAACATTAGAATGCACCAATAACATATGGCTCCCGCTGCCTTTTTTCTCTTCTAGGGCAGTAGGTGCTGGAGAGATTTTTAGCCTTGGTAATTTAAAATTGTAGATGTTCAAAAATAAGCTGGATACCAGCATTTTTGCAACTCTGTGCAAGGATTTTTCAACAAGGAGAGCTATGCTTATGCCTTGAATTTGCATTGCTCATTGCAAGTCCTGACTTCAGCGAGCTCTGGCGATATGACAGCAGCTCAGTCGGGAAGCGCGTAGAGAGGAATGGCAGCAGTTTGCCTCCTCCACGTGGGCATAGGACATCCATGAAGTGGAGATAGTCCACCCAGTCCATGAGCCGGGCTAGTCAACCACAAGAAGCAACAGTCACACAGAATCCGAGTAGTTAGCAGATATTCTACAATTTTAATGATATCAATCTTTCTCCTGGTTTCTTGGGGATGCACCTGCTGCTTTCCCACATACCCTCAGGCTGCTGGGGAGCAGGACTGTCTTTTCATTATAGAAATACACAATGCCTGCGTTATTTGGGGAAATTCCTGACTGGTCTAGCGAGACGCTGGAACAATGTAATCAAGCATAATCACACTTAGAATTAATAATAAGATGATTTGCTGCAATCTGCATGAAAGCACAGTCTATCAGTCAGGAGAATAAAACAATGATTGCATCTTTCCTTTTTAACAGAAGGGTTTTCTCAGATCAGCACTCACTGCATACTTGCATACTCCTACAGTTTGATAGGTGTCTTTGCCCTACATTATTAAAGGATTAACTTAGCATTTAATAAATGGAAACTATTACAGTATCTTTTTTGTATGCTGTCAAGAGAGATTAACCCAAATTTTTGACCTGGTTTTGGGTTGGTTTTTTTTGTCATTTCCCTTCCCCTATGACCTGCAATCACAGTTTTTTACTCTACACTGGACACCTGATCATCACAGTGGAAAGACAACAAACTAATGCAGAGCAGTCATCCAAAAGAAATAGTTTTTATGGACTATTAACACAATTTGTGACAACTCTGATGAATTCTGAAGGTCCTTAAAGCTCCATGCTTCACCGCTATCATTTTCAGAGTGATACAAACCTGCTCAAACTTGAAGGTCAAATTCACCCAAGATTTAATGGTACATCTTGGGAACATAAAGGAACCCAGAAAATATTTTAAGACTATGATGAGGAACCCTTGGATTTCCAGAAGAAGAGAGTCATCTTGTCTCTGCCAGCTCCTCCACAGCTTCTCTGTAGAGAAACGACACTGGGGTAAAGTCAAGAGCACATCTTAAATGTGCTATTTACTGTTACTAACTAGTGTAGATGTGAACAGCCTGTGGATTTCTTCCCTGTGATAGGAACTAAACGCTTCTCAGGCTCAGGGTAGCACAAAAATGAACTGTAGAGTACTTAGAGCTCTGCCGTGCTCTGGACCCAAGTGCCAGAGTCAGTGTGCTGATATATTTTCTCTTCAGTCATACTTAAGAAGTTGTGTTTTAAATTGTTCTAATTGACAAAGGTAGCAAAGGGTATTTTCATAATTTAATGTTAGAACTGTGAGCTTTGCCCTGAAGTTGTAGAATGGCGATTTAACAGTGATCAGTAGGTGCTAAGTCCTAAAAGTAGGCAGAAAAAAAATAATCTTATTCAGAACTAGAACTTGAACTCTGCATTTAAATGACACTTAGGCACTCAGATCATAGGCCATTTTTATGGCCTTACTTAATATTAAATATAATTCATAGCACTTTACATGGAGGATTTGATCATTATTTTTTTGATATACATGGCACATATTGTACCTCTGCTTTGATTTTGAATGTTACTGTTGCAACATTCATTTACGTTCGTCAAATGCCTGGTATTACACTAATCGTTCTCAATCAGTTTTGCAATTTAAAAGTATTGAATTATATAATTCAAATAAAGCACAACTTACTAAATTGCTTTTCTGCATTGATACAAATGAGCTGAACTTACAGAATGAAGTAGATCTACAGGAAACATCCTGGATTTGCCAAAGCCAAGGAGTATTCACAGCAGAAAGCCAATAGGGATATTCTTTTCTTTACCATAGGAAACATTACCATGAAAGAGTGAAACAGAATAAATGAAAAAGAATTAACAACATCACGTGTGCTTGCTGTTCCTTTTGCTTTTATTACCAGATCACTCTGTCTCCTTAAATTTAAAAAGAAATAATAAGGGAGCCTTTTAATTGTGCAGGCTATAAGGATGTTGCTTGCTCTGATCTTTCCAACACTCCCACTAGGGTAGGTTATGACCTACATACTCTATATATGTGAACAAAAGTCAGTTAACTTGCTATAGAGTTTCACCAGAGACACCAAAAGGAAAATTTGGCCTGCAGGTGCTGTGGGATTATGTTTGTGAATAAAACAACCAGGCTTTGGCCCCAAATGTTAAACACTAACTCTGCTGTTCACACAGCAAGGTAAGAGATTTGGGAGTCTCTGTAGGCTTGGGTGTTCCTGAAAAACACAGATATTCCAGGCAGGAGGAAAATGCGTGCCTTATCTTGTGATGCAGAACATAGCTGATTTTCAGTCTATATTTATATCTTTAGTTATTTTTAGAGAGTTATTTTGCTGAGTTTTGTTTATAGATATTAATGGTGCAGAGAAGGTAATTGTGACCTTAAAAAAGAACCTGGAATAATTTTTGGCTTTACTGAAATTTAATTGTGAGTAGATTGGGCTATTGAACAGAAGGATGGGAAGGGACTTTTCATGCTCTTTTTTTTTCTCTTTGCTTGTTTGAATATTTTGGGTGTGAAATGAAGCTTGTCATGTATGCTGGTTAAAAAGCCTCAACTCCTCCATTTATTATGCATTCTTTTTTCAGTGAATGCTTATTACTCATGCACAGCCAGGAGCATGAGGATCACAGATGCATTAAGAACTGTTTATTTAACTTTAAAATAACCAATCAGAGCTCAAGAAAATATTAAACAGATATTTCCAAGTAATATCTGCAGGTATAAATCAGGCCATGGCTAAACAAGTAACTGTCTCTATCCCAGCTTCTGATGAGCACTCAGCTGCAGTCAGAGCACTTACACTCTTGGTTACTTTTGCTGTTCCTAGGTGTCCTCACCACAAAAAGGCTGTGTCAGTTCCCATCTCAAATATAACATATTGCATCACAAGTGGGTGGAATTTATCTCACCTAACTTTGGAAGGCTATAACATGCCTACATCACTTCTAGAGCGTGACAGATCTGGTCTTCTGTAGGAGTGGCAGTTTGAGAGGAGTGGTTTTCTGCAATTACCTGTTTCTTCTTGTTGATTTGAGCAGAACTCTGAACTCTAGATTTTGATGTTATGGATTTTCACATTGCAGACTTCTCCCTCTGCCTACCTGTACTATTTACATAATTCCCTCTGGAGCATTTTTGCATAGCATCATGAGAGTTCAGTGAAGTACTGGATCTCAAGGTCAAGTTCCCCAGATTTCTGTTCTGCATCTCATAATGCTGTCGACATCACAATGTCTAGCTACATACACACTTCACTGTCTTCAAGTGTCTCTTTTTACTTATGGATCCTTGAGGGAATTCTGCACCTGTCTTGTAGATTGGCTATCTTTTCTCTCTGTATTCAGAAATTTAAATTATTCTTGATTAGAAATTCGACTGATGGGTGTGCTGAAGTGTAGACAAAAATTTTTGAGGGAGACGAGTGGATAGGACAAACACTTCAGAAGAGTAGCAGGTTGTTGCATTTCACTGAGCAACATTTTTGAGAACGGCAAGTAACTCCTGAGTGGCAGGATCACATTGTAGTGCTTACTTAAATAACAAGAAGTGGTTGCAGAATATTTGGGTGTGGAAAGACATGTTCTTGAAGGTGCGTGATGAGCTTTCTCCAGCCCTTCAGCACAGATACCAGGATGAGAGGTGTTTTGGTAATAAGGAAAAGTGCTTTGACTGCAGTCTGAAAGCCTGCTACCCTAATTTGCTGTGACTCAATAAGTAGTATGCCTGAGGTTGGGAAAGCCATGGAGGAGGTCGTAGATAACAACATGTGTAAGACCACTAAGCATAACCTTATTAACAAGGCTGTGAGATCCTGGGAGTGTTTCATAGAGGAATTTGAAGCAGTGACTATTCTGAACTGAGATAGGGGCAAGACCAAATGTTAGGTGTCACCTATGGACGTCTACTCCAGTTCTGACATTTCTCACCTTATCCCATTTATTCATCCATTCAGGGACATCACTCCATCATTAGGCACATGCCACTGAGTCGCCAGAGTTACCTTGTTAACTATAAGACTGCAAAAAGAAGGTGCATAAGGTCCATTTTAACAGTAAAGGTGCAGGCAGTGTTATTCTTTCTTGGTTGGCATAATCAACAGGTCTGGGACTCAAATGTCTACAGAGATTCTGAAATGTTTATAGTATTCTGGCTAACTGAGGACATAAAAGGGAAAAAAATCATCCTGAAAGATCAGGTGTGAGCAGCTGACGTGAATATTATAGAACTGATCAAGAAGGAGACAAGCCACACTCCCCTCGTCTAAAAGGCAGAATAACACACTGACCATGAACTTGGGGTCACTAAAATTCACGTAATGGATCTAAACCCAAGGACTGCTGAATGTGACCTTAAATCTTAACTGTCTTGTCTTTAGGTTTTGGTATTTGCATGACTTTATGTATGGCTTTTCTCAGTATGAAGGTACAGAACAACAGCTTTGTTTAACTGAATCTTGAAAGATAAAAAATCTGTTAGTTTGCTTAAAGGAGAACTCATTAGTTGGGACTTCATGGTGACAGGGCATCTGAGCACTGACTCCCAAAGTCAGGGTGGTTCCTGAGGCTCCCATGACTGCACCTTTCCTAGAGATACCCCATAGCACAAAGGGCCATGCAGAATTGCAGCAAATACAAGTATTTTGTCTTTGTATATCAAGAGAAACCATGCTCTTCCTCATTCTGGATACAGAGATAAAACCCTGACTCCCCTTTCAGTCCTTCTGTGGTTGATGCTTCTCTGTCTCAAATATAATATAGTGGAGAGGCTGTTTTTCTTCCATTTTCAGTTTTTAAAGAGTGTCTCGGTACTAATGGTGGGAAAAGTCTTACTAAGAATATCAGACATGCCATATAGAATCAGGTAGAAAATCAATCCACTGAATTCAGTATTGTCTTTCACATAATAGCCCAAAGAAACCTCTGAGCGAGAGTGTGTTATCTTGTTTTCCCTTCCCCTCCAAATATTAAAAAGGTAAAGAATCAACAATCTGAAAATGAGTGAACTAACAAATGTCTCAAACAAAGTGAATTACTTTTTGTTAGAGTACTAATCTTAACTTAAATTTTGTAATAAAAGATCATTTTGAAATTGTCAAAAGGACTGGCTTGCCTAAACTTGTTAAATAAAAAAAAAATTTAAACCAATTATTCCCTAATAGTTTTGATTTTGGACAATTTATTGCTTTCACTGAATAACAATTCCCCCTCCATCTTCAGATTGATTACCCATCTGTTCAGGACCCAAACTTACCCCATGTTGCACACAGTCCTGTGAGTGACTAAGGCAAAGACTCAGAGGAACTGTCTGAGGAAAGTCAAGGGTTGTGAAAGGGACTGATACTCTAATCCGAAATCTTGGTGGATTGAGATATAGAATAATGGAGCTTGGCTGATTTGGATAGGTTTTACTGATGGATTCTGGAAATGGGAATATACTAATTCATTAAACATAGATATGTTGCAAGCAAATTAAGCTGATTTGGGTTCTTTATCAGTAGGAGCAAAGACAAATGTCTTTCCTCTGTGTTCTTTAAGACAAAAGGGATGCAAAAATATTATCTAAGCAAGGAAAACCCATCAGAGATTATTAAACTTTGTGGTGACAAGATACTGTGATGGATTTCTATCCTCCAGAGTTTTGTGCAGATATTTTATAGTTAGTGATAAAATAAATGGGATGTTTGGCATTTACAGAAAGGTGATCTGGGAACCAGTGCAATAGATAAGAAATTTCTTCTATCAACTTTTCACTAATTGATGTGAAAAATCAGGAAATGGATTTTTTTCCTAGTCATACCTGGGTAAATCTTCAGTAATACTGGTCTGAGTGAATGACGGAGTTGATGTAACAGAAGGTGGCCTTTGTGTTTCAGACAAATGAATCTCAAAATCTGTATGCTATTAGTTTTACTCCTTGTGACACCTGCTTTTGTAATATATTTTACCTACAGGGCAGCTTAAAATGTTCAATGTCAATCTACACACCACTCCAAATTCACACCTGGGATGAATGAAATTTAAATGTGAAACAAAATGAACTGAGGTTATTCTAAGTGGACTATTGACATATTAATGAATAATAGATGAAGTAAACCTCTCTGTGGGCTAAAATGACCCAACAGAGTAGAAACGTTGATACCAAATTTCCAGAAGCTCCAGCTGAAATTCATGGCTCTCATATAACCAAACCTGTGAATTGCAGCAGGCCTTTCCCTTCCCTTGACACTGGCAGGCCACATCCGTCTGCAGAAGCCCAGGGCAATCCATGCTATTATAAGACCCACAGTATTGAATGATCCTGGTGTGCTACGGTCATCCTAAATCTTCTGCCTGTGTAGCATGGAGGTAAAGTTCATGTCAACTTGGGCAGCGCTGCTATGTTGAAGTGGTGTCAGTGAAGTTGCAGATGGTTCATGACATGGGAAGTGACCAATTTCTAGCTTGTTCATCCACCGCCAATCTACCTATTTCAGAACACCAGCCATGAAGAATTTCATATATAGATATAAGGAGGATATCACGGAACAGGCAATTTCTAATTCCACTCTCACACTTGTCTAGAGCTGTTGCTGTCAGCTCCCACTCAGAGACACGTCCAACACTTCATATGTATTTGACATGAAAAGAACCGCAGACCTGAAGCAAAAACCTGGTTGTGCTTGCAACCTAATTTGCAGCAATTTCTCAACAACACAAACTATAAAAAACCAAAAAGACACAAAACTGACAGAAAGCTGCTGTAAAGATGTTCTTCAACACTTTGTAAGACATAGTTGGAATTTTTCTTGTAAACTAACTAGGGAAAACTAGGGGTAAAGGAAAATTTTGTTCAATCTTTCATGAGAAGTAGCAAAATGCTTTCTTAACACACTGTCTTGAGAAATCAAGATTCATTTCCATAACTTTTTCCAAAACTTTTCTCTAAGTGCTTAATCAAGAAATAATACCAGCGTACATTTTGTCATTATATAGTTTGGCTTCATAGAATCATAGAATGATTTGAGTTGGAAGGAGTCATTGGTCCAACTCCCAATGCTTCCTTAAAACGTATTTACAAACTGGCACATTAGACTACCATTAGACAAAGATAAAGACTGAGATTTAAAATGGACTAAAGTGATCAGTTTGGAAAGCTGCTAAAGCTACCACTGGCAAATACTCACATATTTTTAAAGCATATTTTATTTCTGCAAAGGACTTACCAAGTTAGATAGCCTCTGTTGAAGAAAGTGTAACTGGTCCCTACATTGTTTTTAAACATAAGAAAGAGTCAAGCTTCTTTTGATTTTTTTAACAGTTGTTTGCAGCCTACAACTTAAACATCAGCGTCCATAGCTATTTAAATTGAGGGGATTTTTCTGGGTATTGTTCAATGTTTTTATGCATATGTGTTTGTATGGGACAAGCAGAAGGAATAGAAGGTATTTCAGAGAAGAAAATGAACAACCAAAGCCAATTCAGATGCAGTCTGAATAAACATTGAGAATGTGACCCTGAGATGAATGCAGGCCTACAGCAAAGCCTTAGGATTAATGTCAGCTGGAAAATAGCCTGGAAATAAGGCCAAAGTGATAGTTTCCTTCCTTCAAGTATCTGTTCCATTGTAATATCTTGGGGTCAGACAAGTGTCTGTTTGCTTATTCCAACAGGGGACTTTTTGTTATGACGAATAGAAAATGTAAGAAGTGATATAGAGCCTTTAAGCAAAGGTGGTACCCTCCTGAAGATGCTGTAATAATGTAAAATTTTGTTATTGATTTTGGACTATCTAAAATTAGGAGCTTGATATTTACCTTATATATTTTCTGTGGTTTGTTTGTATCAATAGAACTGTACAAAACTCATTCATCTTCAGAAGGTGACTGGGAGGTAATTACTGCCCTAGCTTTGAAATTATCCTTCCAAGTTCTGCCTTGCTGTGGCTATTTGCCTGAATAGACATACTCCAAACACAACAGACAAATTAATACATTATATTATTGCAAGCATTTACTGCCCCCATTTCTTAAAAGTATGGTTGAGTCAAAATTCGGTAGCCCACAACAGAGCTAAATATAATTGCTTTTGATAAAATGATGCATGGCATAAAAATTCAAGGTCAGAGCTTGAGTAAAAGGTTAACTCCCAAGACAAGACTACTTAAATCCTAACAACTCTTACTGACACTGGTGTTTTAATAAGACAGAATCTTACTTGTGGAAACGCGGGCAACAATGACCCTGCAATCAATATATCAGATATGACACCAGTTGATATATGTGGTGGATACTGGTGAAAGGACAATATGCCAGTATGAAAATCTGTTTGCCTTTTAATCTATTTATATTATTCTGTTTGACCGTTGTCTCGAGTGATGACAAACGTATTCTTTTAGCGGTTGAATAAGTATTCTATGGGACTATTCCTTTATAACAAATTATGACTCAAATTTTGTGCTTGGCTAAAAACGAACAATTAATCATGGTGGTCATTTGTCACAGGCTCTATACTCTGGAGAAACAAATCTCCATATTCAAAGACGCACGGAATGTATTCATATATGTTAGCTATTTCCACTTTCCACTTATATTTTTTGAAAATGATGCCAGTCTTTTTTTTTTTTTTTTTTTTTTTTATCTTTCATATGGTAAAGAGCCACTGGGATTCCAGTGGCTGTGGGGTGAAGTGAGTCATGAACTCTGTGCTTACTGTAATAATGAAAAAAACCTCCAACCCTATTTTTTCTCTCCATGGTGTTACAAAGTGCTTGAAAATGTGGTGAGAAAGAGCCATGGAAGTGGGTATTTGCAGTTAAAAGAACAGTTCTTTAAACATGCAAAATTTGATTTACTGTAAATAATTGTTCCAACATTAAGCTGTCTTTGAAGATCTGAATCAAATGCTATTCCCGATTTGGAAAATGTTTTCAGGAGCTTGTTATTTTCACTCAGCAAGGAATTGAAAACAAAGGAGGAAAAGAAGTGGGAATCTTACAAGAAATCTTGACAATAACTTTCTTTTGTCATCCTGCACAAATGCTTTTCAAAAGCACATGGGGAAAGCTACAGTTAGAGAATAAGAACTTCACTAGGATGCAACTGGAAGAAAAAGGAAACAACTGCATTTGATTCTACTCTCACATACTTTAGCTGCACTCATAGCTGCACAGTATTGAATATAAATATTTCTTGATGTAAATGAGAGAAGGTTTAGACCCAAAGCTTGGCTGTTTTGGAAACCAGCAGCAGACTAAGTTGCTATAAAAACCACATGCTGAAACACTGGGAGCTTAGAGACTATTTTGTTTGACTGGACCTCTTCATTGTCAAAAGCAAGAATCCTCGAAGGCTGTTCTTCATTTCTTCTCTTGCTTTAGTTTCAGTTTTGTTACACTGAATTATACCTGAAATTGTATGTAAAAGACTGTCTCTCACTGAGCTCCTTGCCTGCACTTCATGTGGGCCATATTTCCAGTGAGGCTGGACCGGGTGTCCTCCAGAAGTCCCGTACAGCTTCAGTTATGCCATAATCCTGCGGGTTTTGGCCACTACTTTGCATGAGGAAAATGGCAGTTTGATGTCAGTTCTGATGTAATCAGTAGGACTATTTTTACTATATGGGGGAAGGAACAAACTTGTGCTTCTTTTTCTTTATTATGATTAATATGCATTGGGATGTGGAAGGTTTTGTTTGTCTTTTGCACTTTTTGGCTGCTATATTTGAAAACTTTAAATTTTCACTTAGTAGCAGTGATATTACTATTGTCAGCCAATATGTAACCATACCTAAATTATTATTTTTACTGCTTCAGAACTAAATTTGGCTTAACCCATTTAAGTAATTTTTGGAGACAGATTTTCATTTGAGCTGATTATGTGAGTGCCAAGTTTCAGCCTACAATGA
Organism: Arenaria interpres; assembly: GCA_013399435.1. Taxonomy (NCBI): domain Eukaryota; kingdom Metazoa; phylum Chordata; class Aves; order Charadriiformes; family Scolopacidae; genus Arenaria; species Arenaria interpres. The sequence continues at coordinate 79,985 of VXAK01024580.1, read as the reverse complement.
CTGAAAACAGCTGAATAGTGGAATAGTGAGTGACAGTGTTTATAAAGGAAACAGCTCCTGACCCTCGATGACAGCTCTGTGAATACGATGATACAATCATTTAAGGATGTTCAATCTTGCTCACAGTTATTACTATGTAGGTTCCTAATTTGTTGCCTTCCTCCATCATCAGAACATGTTCTGCAACTCACATTTTTACATTGCTGAATTTTACTTCTGTTTCCTCTGAGTGATATCTTGTGAAAGGCCACAATATTTATAATATCACTTGCATTTATTTTCATAGGGCTACGCTCTGCCTTTGGGCATAGCCTTCAGACAGAGATGCTGCAATATGTTATGCCATAGCAAGGATACCCGCAGGAAATCATGTGCTTCAGACATTCCAATGAAGCGCATTTTTCCTTGGTTTTCCCTTTTTTCTGGCTAGTAAGTTGTTATCAGCCTATGTAGCAATGAGTTTGGTTAGTCTTACATCAATTCACCTGTACTGACCAGTGCATGTACGTGTGTATGTATATGCATAGTATGTGTAAGGAAGAAACATCAGTGCTTTACAAGAGGTGCATTATAGGAGTTTTAGAGTCCCTGCCCCTTTTTGCTTTTTCTTTTCTTCCACCCTGCCCCCCCATTTCTTAATTTCTCTCCTGTTCTTCATATTCTCATTCACTTCTGTGGAAACATGTCTGGACTCTGAAAAATGCCGGCACAAGTTCAGGTTCATAGTACCCATACCCCTCTCTGAGTGTTTGTCTCACACCAAGGTTTTAATTTACAAGCAGCAATGCACAATTTTTTCTCAGGAAGTCTGATAAAGAGCTCTAATCCTGGCATATTTAGTCCAAAAGGGCAAAGTGTGAATGTCACCAAGGTGTTTCTATGTGAACTACATAGTCTATGATTTTTCCTGAAGCCTATTAATAAAACGTATTTTTGTATTTGAAGCATTTCCACCCTCTATTTATAAAAAAAACAAAAACAAAAACAAAAAAGCCCCCAAAACAAAGGAAAAAAAATATTTTGAGGGATATATTTATTATTTCCCTAAACTGTATCCTGAATTTTAAACCTGGATGCTTACTTATCCATTTATATGTGCATGCTGAACAGATTTAAAACATATAATATTTAAAGACTTCAAAATAACTAACTTTACACAGGAATTTTACCCATCATTTTATGTCCCTTCGTTTTGGGACTCACAACACAACTTGAATTTATTTTTGAGGAAAAAGGTGTATGTGTATATACACACATACATATCCACTTTTCCCCTCAAATATATATATACACATATAATTTTGGAATATCTTTGCATGTATGAACTTTATTAATGGATGCTTTTCTTGTGTGTCTAAATTCACAGTCTTTATTGTCATCCTCTGATTTACTGGGGTCATACCAATTTTCTAGCAAATAAATCTTGACCTGTCAGTTATTGACATCTGTAGTGGAATGGGATGGGACACCCTTAAGAGTACTTGCCCAATTGGTTCTCCTGTAGCTTTTACAAAGCCTTTGGTTTAGCCTTGTTAGACATTTTGTGCCTAAGATTTTATACACTGTTTGAAGTGTCTCTTTATACATTATTCATGTTCCCATCAGCACAATATTGAATTTTGGCATCGTTCCAAGGATTGGTAACATTCAGTTCCAAAATGAGACTGAAAAGGAAAGGGGGTCGAAGAAGATCATATTTCTCATTTTTGCTCAAATTTATCTGACCATTGACCTACTTTATTTTCTTAAATTGCATGAGAGATAAAAGTGGATGGATGAAATAATTTCCACAGATATCTGAGTGCAAGTGAAATTAAAATGGAGGTAATACAATCTTAAAGAGACTGGGACAAATTCAACCACTGGGATTATGCCAGCCAAGGGTAGTGTAGACTTTATTGGAATTTTCTTATGGCGGAAACTGAACAGGTAAATTTGTATTAGTAAAAAACTTCTATGATGTTGCAAACACTAAGGCTTGGACAGTGCTGCAAGGGGCAGAGGAAATTTGAGAAAGTGATGTTACAGCAGTGGCCAGATTAAGTTCTTGTTGGGCTTTGGCCCTTCTAATTTTCCCCCTGCATAACCTCATGACATTTTTGCAGTCCTCCTGAATTGCCTTCCCCTTCTTCCAAAGATCACAAATTCTCTTTTTTCCCCTGAGTTCCAGCCAAAGCTCTCTGTCTAGCCAGGCCAGTCGTCTTCCCCACTGGCTCGTCTTTCAGCACACGGGAATGGCCTGATCTTGTGTCTTTAGGATTTCCTTCTTGAAGAATGTCCAGCCTTCCTGGACTCCTTTGGCTTTCAGAATTGTCTTGCGGCGGACTGCATGGTATTCTTCTAGTGCTAACTCTAAAAAGAGTGACTCTCCATTGATTTGACAATATTCATCAAAAAGCCAATGGAAGGCAACCAATCCTTAAAAAAAGTCAATGAAAGTGCCTTCAGCTATTGTTGGATTACCTGCTACAGAGAAGAAACCTATGCCTTTTCATGATGCAAAACAACAACATGAAGTATTTGTTTGGACTTCAGTGCAGTGGGAAACCAAGTAACTGTGCACTCAAACCAAGAACACTATGAATAAAAGCAAAAATTATCAGCTGTGCTGATGACTGCTGTGTTTGCTCTACAATCTTCCTCTTGCCCTGTGGGACAGCCAGACCTCAACTGTTCAGAGCAATAAAGGGAAACCTGACCAGTGTTCACCTCCACCCAAGGTGATAGAACTGTCCAGAAAGTACCAAAACTAATAATACTGAACAACAGTGAACGGGATATTATTTTTTCCTGTTATTTTGCAGGATTTCCAAAGGACTGAGACATAGGTATGGGTAATGAATGGAAATAGCTATAATTACATTGAGATAGAAACATAATTTCACACCTTGGAATCCAAGCCAAAATGGGAAATATATTGTGGAATGAATTTTTTTTTGATACATTTCACATTATTAAAGTCGTAAGTCTTCCTCAGAAGCATCTGAGATTAGCTGATCTCAGAGATGGGCTTCTCAATAGGATATCCATCTGACCTAGTACTGCCTTTCAATGTATATTTCTCCTGTTTGTCAACTACCAGCAGGCTGGAAAAAAATCATCATCACCTATCATCAGAACTAGTGACTGTTGCTTTTGTGTCAATAAACTAGAATAACTCCCATTTCAGTTAGTCAGAATTAATATTGAAATTGATTGCAGAAAGAACCAACACAATTATAAATTGTTTTTTTCTCAGCAATGTTGGCTGAGGGTAATTATTCTTGTTTTCAGAGTAGAAAATTCTTGGCATTTACATTTCCAGGCACCCTCTCCTATATCAAAGAGACTGTGTGGAGCACACAGGATAAAATCTATGTCTTGTCCTCATTAGGGATTAATTTCTCCCTTGCAGTGATTGCTGACCAAGAGAAGAGCAGCAGGCCTTAAATTCAGGTTCCTCCCTGGAGCCCAGCGTGCATTCAGGAGCACTGAATTTACCACTTATTTACCGCTAAGCATGTGCGTAACTGCCTTGCTGAGCAAGGCCTTCTGAATGCTTTGCTCTGGGGGGTAACTTTGATTTGGGTGTTCATTTTCTGGAGATTTTTTTTTTTAGTCTGTCTTTTTAACCTTCAAAATTTGTCTTTTCTCCAAGTTTTTAGGGAAGACTTGATTCACAGATGAACAGCCTTCAGCTTATTTTTCCTCATGATAACTGTTGAATATTTATGTGCTGAGTTGTGATGAGCTGTCCTTTCTATATTGCATATTACTGGGTATTTTAATTCATGAGATGGGATTCAGAGCAGAGAGGTGCTTTTGGAAGTTTTTATAGCTTTAAATAAATAAATGAAACAGACAAGTTTTTGTCTTTTCATCTGCCTCTTCAGCAAGTGTGTTTCTTTATTTTGTTGTTCTGCGGGGTCCAGCTACCTCTGTGATAGACACCATGTGAATCAAAATGGATAAAATCACAGTCTTGGTATTCTGTCTTTTGAGAGAAGAATAAAACAGAATTGAGAAACTACTCTCCTTTGTCATTTGCTTTCTTTGTGAGTTTGGAAGACAAATAGTTTCACCAGAATTATTTGGACAATGTTTCTCAGCTGTCCTCAAAATGCCTGCTAAGAAGTTCTCCCTCTTTGGCTTCTGCTCATCCTGCATTTGTCCTATTATGTGAGTATGAGAAAGCCTCTTAAAAATGTATCATGGCAATAAGAGTTTTACCTTTTGATTTTTATCTTCCCCCATCCGCAAGATGTTGTGATTTTCACTAACCTCAAATATTTGCTTTTTTTAAAAACAAGGAAAGTTGCAGAGATGTTCAGAGAATATGGTCACTTTCACCTTCTCACTATAAAAGCAACATGCAATAAAGTCTTTAAATATCAGCTTAAAAATCATGAACCTTTCAGCTTTGTTTGATGTCTAATTCTGCAAAGATGTGTAAAGCTGGCACAGGCTTAGAATCATGTAGTATTGATAATGCCCTTCAGATGAGCAAATGTGTTGGTCAAATACTGCCCAAAAATTCTTATTAAATAACTAAAAAGTCAATGTAACATTCATTACATGCTTTAAATCTGTGGTGAAAAATGTATGACTTTGGCTTTTTTTTTTAATGATTGTGTGTTGTAAAGTCCCCTTTTCTCTTCCTTCCCATTTATTCTTTTTTCTATTTTGCTTCTGAAAAGGAACTTCTGAAAGGAAAAACATGAAAAGTAATTACATAATTTTTCATGCCTTAAAAAATAGGCATCTTTTTCATTATTAAAAAATTTTTTAATAAAAGCATAATGTTTGAACCATTACTAGTAACCAGACTTGTCAGGATTAATCCTTAAGATACTTGAGAACAGAAGAAAAATCAGTTTGTGACTGAGGCATAGGTCTATCTAAGCTCATTGTATTGTCTTGAGGATGTCATACTGTTTGCCTGATGCCTATGTGCTGAGGGAAACCTAGACTTCTCAGAACTACAAGTGTTGTGTGATAAGCAGCACATTCACGCACATTCACATATGAAAAGATCTTCTAAGCTCCTGAGATGGAAAGATATACAGTAGTGAGAAGTATTAGTATTTCTTAGGGTTATGTGCAAATGAACACAGGAAAGAAATCTTCTGATAGATTAGAAAACAACTAGAAATTAAGGTCTATTCCCCGAGCTGTTTAACCATGGATTTGCGTCTCTCTCTCTCTTTTTTTTTTTTTTTTTCCCCAATAATTACAAAATGATAAAAGCTAATTCTACTACAGGGAACTTTAAGCTTTAATTCCAAAGGATCTTTATTCATGTCTTTTTGTAAGTAGAGAGTCAGGGAATATTATGCTCTGGGAGCACAGACTCACTGTGCTTTACACTGGTGAAATCTCTGCTGCAGTAGTTACATCCTTTTATGTTATGGGTAGGCTCATATTATCAGGGCATTACGTGGAGAATAGCAGACTCTGGGAATTGCTATATACTAGCTGTTCTTTAGAAATCGTAGTTCCACCATAAACACTAAAATCCAATGATGCATGTATTTTGAGAGGTCTGGTTACCCATCCAGCTTAATTCCTCTGCAAGAAAGTAAGGTTTTTTCAATATTTTTCAATATTTTTCAATATTTTCTGGCTGAGAAGCCAAAGGTGTAGTATATGTAGGATTAGCTCCTCCTGGTTTTGTGCCAGTCTATGGGTTTGTTGAGTTCAAAGACATTTGGATTAGAAATAGTTTGGTACATATATTTGTCATAAGCTACTTGAGAGAAAGATTTTTAATGAGCTGCTTGGAGCTGAGACACTGCAGACATAGTTTTTTATATGGCTCTGTCACAGGGAAATCTAAAATACTGCACCAAATTAAGAGAAACCGAAAGACTGTTTTCTCTGCCTCATCCCCTGGGAAGAGTGAGTCTCTATATGGCTCTTTATTCCTGTTCTCCTTTACCAGCATTTGTTTTCTGAGAGGATGTTCTGTGTTTTACCCTTACGTTCTAACGTTTGATAGTCAGTCTAAATGAAATAAAAAAGCAATGGCTTTTATAATAGCATCATTTGGTAGAAGCTGGAAGCAAAACAGAACTGTGCAAAAAACAGCTCCTTCAAGACCGAAATGTGTGAAGTCTGCTGAAAATTAACATTAAAAGTGTTTGAGCAGGAGAGAAAGAAAGGTGCTTCTGATTTAAGGATCAATTCTGAACAGCATGTGGCCACCCTGAAGAGGTGAAGGTTCAAGAAACTTTAGAGAAGGGGAATCGAAAAAAATATTTGTGCTTAATTTATGCTGCTGCTAAGAACCAACTGAAGTTCTGGGGAACATCTGTGGTTTAGCTACAGAAATTAAGGATGTAGAAAGAATTACTAAGTCTGCCCATTGGTTGCCCAGCTTGGTGCAGAGAATCTGAGCTCTAAATTATAACAATAGTTATCAGTGAGTCAGTAACATACAACAAATAAGTCTGAAAAGTATTGAGAAAAAACATATTCCTGAGGATCCTTTAATTCAGTTGCATAAGAAGGTTATCTGATCTCCTCTTTCTTAATTACTACTTGATGCCACTAAGGTATGTGTGTGTGTAAAATTACAAATATATAATACAGATTGCATGGAATCTATTTGGCAACAGTTTATATAATCATTCAAATCCAATTGTTCTTCCCTTTCGGCAAGTAATAATAAACCATTATGCCTCATATGATCATTAGATTGTATTAACGTTGGATGTAAGAAAATGCAATGTCCCCTCCCTGCTCTTACAAGCTTACTATATGCTCAGGTCTGAGAATACACTTACAGTTTCAAGTCTCCATGCTTGGCACCTGAAAACCGTAGGGGCTCTGTCCTTTAGGATTTTGGCTGTCTGCATTACTTGTACTTTGTATTAAAATTTGTACTTTGGGCTCACTAGTCTGCCCTTCTGATATATAGTATGTGTTAATTGAGAAAAGCAAGGAGATCTGTTGGTAAAACTTGCCTTTTTCAAATCTGGAGGTACGAACAGACATAGGGTTTGTTTGGTTTTTTTTTTGCACCAGCTCTTCAGAAATCTTAGTCAGTCCCCTACTTATTCTTAGTGAAAAAAGGGCAGGGCTCTCTTTGGGGGCTGCTTGAACATTCAGATGAGTATTGACAACTACTTGATTAAAAAAAATAAATCCTTATTGCGCTTCTGAGAGAAGACACAGCATGGCATGGCCCCTATTGGAACCTACTTGCTGTTCACATCATAAACATGATAAATCGAGCCAGAGCAGCAAACAGAAGGGACAAAAGTATGACTGGGAAATGCAAAGGCTGCAGCCGCTTGGCTGGTTGCCCCTGTGCAATGCACGCCATGCTCGCCAGGCCTCTGCTCCGGGGTTGTCATACCCAGGAGAGCCCCTTGGCTTCTGCACTGTGACCTTACCCCTGCTTTTTGTCATGGGGTTGAACCCCCGCTGCCCAAATGTGGGCTGCAAGTGTTTGGTCTGAGGGCTGTGTCTTTCTTGGAGGTGCCCGGGGACAGATAGGTAAGTGCGGAGTGCAGCCGCATACCCAGACTCTTCCCTGTTTGGACAATGTCTGTCAGAGCTTGTGAGGGGCTCTGGGGGCTCCCCGTGGCGTCTGTCAGGGCAGGGCAGGGCCTGGCAGCCATGGCCTGTCCCACCATCCCAGCCAGGAGAGGGCAGCAGGTGGGCATTGGGGCAGCCCCAGCCCTGGGCATCGGGCACCTCCGTCAGGATGGGGAGGGGCTGAGGCCGGCCTGGGATGAGAGTCAGGATCTGGGGTTGGGGCCTGGCACAGGCAGGGTTAGCTCAGGCCAAGCCTCATGGCAGGGCCTCACACAAAAGCAGGGGTAGGCCCTGACCAAGCTTTCTCCCTCTCCTCACAGGAGCTCTGGTGGCCTGGAGCTGAGCAATTGCCAGGCTGGGCAGGAGCCCACATGCCATACCCCAAGGAGTGGGAATGATCTGCCCAGGGCCCTGACAGCCATCTTCAGTGCATGGCAGGTCTTGGCAGAATACCTGCCAATAGCTGAAATCTGCCTAGGAAAACATATTTAATGAGGCCTAACTCTGGAGACATCCTTGGTGCTCTCTATCGCAAAGGCAAAGAGAGAGCTCCATTGCAGGCAGGAGCTGGCCTTGGCCCACGAGGTGCTCTGGGGACCTGCCTCATACAGGCTGCAGTTTATTCAGGGGACTAGAAGCAAGTCGTTCAGGCACTGTTTGGGTTCCCCATGTTTAAACAAATATAGTACTTATTTGCAGCAGAAGATAGCGAGGGTAAATGTCTGGGAAATGCTGAGTGTGAGACTCTTCACGCTTGGGGTTGCCCTGGGTATGGCTGCATGCGATGTGGGCTCCCAGTCTCAGGTGCTCTGCTTTTGTCTGCACTGAGGAAAGAGGAAGGAGGGGAGGCAGGGCTGGAGAGTGAATCAGATCCCTGAAATTAGATGCTGTGAGACCTCTTCTTGTGTAATACCTACCTCAAAGGATATCTTAAAAGCCAGGCTACAGTTGCAAGAAAGGCAATAATAGTGTCAAACTCTTATGTAGGCTCTCTGGGCTTTATATCTGCAAGAAAATGCTCAACATTGCTCACACACTGCCTCCTATCCCCCCAGAGCAGCTGGTGCATAAAGCTCCTGGTACCAAGTGTGTGCAGCACTAGATCCTTAGTCATCAGGGGGAACAAGGCTGACAGCAGAGGTTGGTGCCTGCAGAGAGAAAAGAGTTACCAGCTGATGCTTCAAACAGCAGCTGCATCATCCTCAGATTTACCAACTCCCACTCAAAGACCTTGCCTGAATTGATTCAACATGCAGCAGGCAGCACAGGTGCATCCATGGAGAAGCCTACTCTAGACAGAGAAACAGCTGGCGATGGTATGAGAAGGTCATTACCCCACTGAGACCAACAAGGAAGGAGGTGAGAGCTCTACACGGGGTGGAGAGGGAGCAGAGTCTTTCTAATTGCACAAACCCTTTGAGATGGAAGGGGCAAAGCAGTAAGAGAATGCTGCTTTTGATAATAGGAGAGATTGGAGCACAGATTAGTTCTAATGCAGTGGAAATCGAGGAAGATCAAGGCCTGCTGTCTGGTCATTCAGAAGGTGAGGAACCCAGGCTTGAATTGGGGAGGGGGATCTGCACTGGAGCCAAGCAGGCTCAGCTGGGACCCCGTTATTGGGTTGCTGCATCTTTGTCTTTGCTGTGTGTATCTGGTAGGAGACTATTGGCATTGATTTTCATATCTGTAGAACTTCAAAACTTCTTTCCAGTAACAAAACACACTGTGTTTTCTAGAAGACTGTATTTGTGTTTTTAAGTACATATGTGTCTGTTTTCCTGTATTTATATGTTATATCAATATATCTCTATATATATATAGAGGGGAAAAAAGAGGAAAAACATGACATACAAGTAAAATATGAGGCTGCGGTCAAGCCTCTGTACTGAATAGTAAAGAGGTTCAGAATAGAAAAGAGCAATATTTTTTAGTGACTGAGATGCCCCATTATCATTTTAAAAGGTTGTTTAATATCGTGTTATTTGGCCATTACTTTCCAGAAGGGAATACATGATATATGGCTGAATATATCAAGCAGCTTCTATGAAGGAAGTATTTTCTAGTTGTCAGTAGACAGGCAGTGTAGCCGAGGAGAGGATTTCATCATGCTTTCTCCAGATTGCCTAGCTGGCAGCCTCTGCTCACCTCCCAGTGGCCCTCTGCTCTGCTGCTCTGGCAGTGTTTAATGTTCAGCCCGAGAGACAAAGGAGGATTGTCCTTTCAAAATGTACATACATCAGCACTGCCTGAACGAGAAATACAGCAGGAAACACTGATTCCAAATTGCTGTTTAAAGTGCCGGCCTTCTTCTGAAATGCAGACAAAACAGAAATAAAACAGAAGCTAAAAGCAGCTATTTTTGTTCAAGCAGAGAAAGGACTCCCTTTTGGCACCTTTACTAAGGCATTAACTGTACCCAAAGTGCAGTTGAAATGGGGTGAGAAGAAAGTGGTATTTTTGATGTAAACAACTAAGCATTAGTAAAGCAATAACTACTCCTTTAGATACTGGTTTCCACTGAACTGGAATTTGGGAGGTAAAAACTGATTCTTATTCTTGGTGGTAAATCTGCTGGGCTAAATCTCAAAATAAAAGGTCCAAAATCTCCAGGCAAAGCTTGCCAAGTGTAAAGAATCCTACTGAATGTATGTCAGCTGGAGGCTGATACATGGGCTGCTGTACATACACTGCACAGAATTATGCCAGCCCCTTGTGTAAAGCCCTGAGCACTGGACACTGAAGGTTTGTGGCTGAGAAACGGGGCTGGGTCCGCTCCATGGTTTGGTGTGGGGACAATGGTTATTGCAGACTAGATGGGCAATACTGGGGTATTATGCATGATGTCCTTGCTCATTGGGGTTTTTTTCTACTACTTAGCCTGTCAGTAATTGGAGACCAGAACCTGCATGGGACATTTTCTGGACTAAGATCACTTGGTGTATTAGATAGATCTGAATTTTCACAGTGAAGCCAAGTGAGCTGTGCCAGTTGAGGTTGTGGTCCCATTTTAATCTGTAGTCAGACTCTGGAAATCTTCAGGGTACCTGAAATCAGTAAGGTAAAGCAGAATGGCTTCTATATTTGTCTGGTGTCCATGCTTGCAGTCCTTTAAAAAGTTCGTATTTTGGTTGTGTTTCTAGATCCAACATTGCTGTATATGCAAAATGGTTAGCAAAGAAGTAAGATTATTCAAACTATATGTAAAAAAAGAGAATGAATTGCATCATCTTTAGAAGTGTCTTAAACAAGATTTTCCACCTATATTCATTCTACTTGCTGAAGCAGGGAAAGGTGCTAGATCATTACTCTTTAAGTTAAAAATGAATCACCCCCCTGCTGTGCCGTTCCTCAGACGTTCTTTTATTACACTCTTGGAGTGATAATAGATATAGATGATACCCCAAACTCCCAAACTTTCTCTGGGCTTAGTGCCAAGATTTAATGTATTAAAAATGAGAAGAGATATATCTTATCTTTACTAATAAAAGTTTTGTTGGGGCTATAGCATGATGTCCAATTCTAGCAGAGATGTGTCCAGGACTGCCATCTGCTACACTGAGCCTATCCCTTTCTGACTCTAGTCCAATGCCAATTAAATCTAGCATACAGAAAGCTGAGGTGAAATGTCCAAAACAATCAAGGGAAAATAAACATCACAGAAGGAGGTTCATTTGTCATTCATGTGTCAGTAGGGATCTATCCACTAGCAAAGGGCTTAAAAGAAAGAGCGGAACAAACAGTCTAGAAAAAATCATAGTGACTGCATGAAAACTAAAGTGTTACTGCATTGGCATTCCTGAAGCACTTCAGTCTTCCCTTTTGCTTAGAGTAAGCAATAACTACCTTATCTCACAGCACTGGTATGAGCAAAGGTTGACTTTTTAATGGTGCTGTATATGACTTGATAGTGAATCAGTATTCAAACATACACTTGTATATGCAGGAAAGATGGACTTGAAAATTAAACTGTTTTCAGAAAAGGACAACAAGTAGAGATGCAACTGCTCATGCTGCAGTGCTAAGAATCTGATCAGCTCAGGAACCACAGTGCCCTGGGTGGTGTCAGGTGCACACTCAGGCCCGTGTGCTGGGCATGCATCATTAGTACCACTTACTTCTCTCTCATAATGCAGAATAATCAACAATAGGTCACTCATTTAAGGATGGAAAGGCGGCCACGGATGGTTCTCTGTGAGAGCTAAGGGCAGAGCATAAGAACAAAAGAGGGTCTATATTGTTCATACCATGCACAGGGTACTTCCTTAGTAGTCTTCTAGCTGTGACTGCTCAGATCAATACAGATTATTTTCTGAGGTCTTCGTAGTTTGTCATGGTGCTGTGTAGGATGTGTTTGGTGTTTGCCTGTCTATGCAGTGCTTGTTTGGTTTCTTTCTAAACCATGCCAGGTTTTTTTGCATTCACAATAGCAAGGAGTTCTACATGTCTGCTACCCACTTACACGAAGAACCACCTCCTTTTGCTGGTCTTGAACCCAGCTCTTGCTTGTTTGTCCTTAGTTCTTGTATTTGAAGAGGCAGTAAGCAATTGGTCCCTACCCACCTTCTTTACGTTTCTAAGGGTTTTTGGACCTTTACTATGTTCTCCTAAGATGCCTCTTTTCCAGAGTAAAGAATCCCAGCCAATTCAGTTATTCCTCTTGTTGAAGGAATTACAACTCACATTACCCCAATCTTTTGTTTTGAGTTTTTTTTATACCGTTTAATTTTCTATGCATGCTTAACTTCTTTGTCTTTGAAAGGGTTTTTAAGAAACCTCTTGGAAATCCAGGTGTGTCAACTAGATCATCTTTACCTACATACTTGTTGACCCCCTTGTACCTTAAAGAACCCGTGTTGACTGCTCTCAAGTCAGGCAGAGCTCTGAATCCTGTTCCCTCCTAACATGGGGCTGATGCTGTGCTTCTGTAAGTGGCTCATTTTTGACAGGCAATTATTTTAACCAGGCTCCCATTTCCAGGCCTCTACAATAGCTCAAGAATAAGCACTCATCAGTTCCTGGAAGCTCGCCATGGCAATCTCATATGAATAGTTGTCATCTCAAATCCACCAATAAATAAATTTCTTGTGAAGGACTATGAGACGTAGTCCAGCTGATTTACCCTGATGAGCATCCACAATATCCAGAGCACTGTGTGTGTGCGTGTGTTCAGAAAGTGTGAATGGTACGAGAGGAAGGATGTCCATTCCCAGAGTCAGGATACACACTCATGCCACTGCAGAGAATAGTACTGATTCTAAGGGAGGCCTCATCAATGGCCTCACAAATCCTCAGAGCAGCTACTGCACAAAGTGTCAGCCACACTAGCAGAGTATACATCACCTGAAGCTCTGGCGCCCAGCACAGGCAGCACCCTTTTTGCCCCACAAAATATCAGCTCCACAAAATATCACAAAATACAGTGCAAAGGCTCCCACCCGCATGCACCTTTGCAAGAGCAAATTGCCAACTACTGGCATGGTGCCCCAGTACCTGATACTTACAATGAACTCTGTCTACATCTGTTCTCAATTTCTGTAGTAATCACCGAGTGTACTTCTGTGGCAAGTCCAAGGTCATTGGGACTGCTGGTGAAGATTGTCTTCGTGCTAGCACAGAAAACATCATGAGGGTTAGCACACCTTAGTCCCTGTGGGAAGCTGTTCTGGCTCCACTAAAGAGCAAACAGATTCCTTGGTTTGGACTCTGTCATTAACCAGGAAAGACCATGTGTTGCCCTGTTTGAAGATACCTGGCATGGTACATAGAGCTGTAAGGCACGAATCGCCTGTGCTCCTGCCTGACTCAAGGGGTAGTGTCCTCTCTCTCACCTTCCAAACACCTGCCAGATTTGATCTTGGGGTTATTTTTTCACCATTAGATGACAGAAAACCAAGAATAAATATTTGCATATAAAGTAAACTGCCTTATTGTGGATGGTACATGTTAAACAGATTCTATATATTTTCATGTGCATGTACCAGAGCAAGGGCATAGGCACAGACTGACCACAAATACCTGACGCACAGGCTGCCTTTTCCTCAGGGGGACCACCTAGAATCCCTCCAAATCTCTCTGGATTAAACCCACTGACTTTTCCCTCTGTGCCATAGTCTGGGCACTTTCATTAGGGAAAGAAGGCATACAGGCAAAATTCAAGCACCTATAAACAAAGAGTGCTCATTCAGCACCAGCAGATGCGTGGAGGACCATGGGCCAAAAATTAGTTGTAGATTTGTTTTTGAAGTAGGAGAGACCTGGCTGCTGGTAACTTTGGGGATGGTGAATTAAGACCCTGTGTGGAAAACCCAGCCTGGCTGCTGGACGGTGCCTTTTGACAAACCCCAGTACCTAGTCTTCTTTGAAATGCTGGTAAAAGGCTTCCAGGTGACAGCTTATTACCTCCCATTTTAACAGATTTGCTGGTAGGACTGCGGGTAGTAGCTGGCACTGCTCATTCCATAACTTATCTGAAGTGAAAGCAAGTCCTAACTGGATCATTGTGATAGGTATTTGGTTGCTGGTTTTTGCAGTGGAGGTTTATGGTGGTGTGGCGTGACCCCTCCTGATAATTGATAGAAATCCCTCTGTGTGATATGACAGATGAATTATTTCAAAAACTCAGGAGAGAAACGATCAGGACTCTGAAGGAAAAAAAAGTGCACACAGGTGCTGGTATTCAAACACTTTTTCTAAACCTAAATAAGATGTACCATGTGGGTATGGGAAGCTTCCTTTGGGATGGGAGCGTCTGTTGTGAAGAGGGGTGTAGGGGATGCTTGAGCTGTTGAGATCAGTATGAGGGATGCACTGCTGGAAGGGGGGTGTAGGGATGTGACATAAAGCTGCTTCAGAAGGGTGTCTCCTAGGTGTGAGTTGTTTGCATGTGGAGGCAGATAGTGATCTCCTTTGTGTTGTTATACTTAGACCTATTGCTTGTAGCTGTACCAGTTGAATCTGGCCACCTTAGAGGTAGCTTGAAGGGGTAAGCTGTGTGGAGGGACACAAAGGTGGGGTGGGAGATATTTAACAGGGTAAGATAACGAAGGACTAAAAGGCAGCCTTTGGCTCTGTCTTGTACTGGATGTACTGGATGCATTGGAATATGGAGTTTTTGAGGGCAACGAGAGAGAAATCAGTAGGTTAAAATTAGGTTTGTATCTATAGTCACAAGCTTATGATGTCCTCAAGGAGCTAATGCCTATCTCCAAAATTTTACAGTAAAATAATAGAAAAATTAAAAGACATTATTTTAAGAAAATATGCTTCCCCATGGATCTTGGTTTGTTCTGTGTAATCTGAATATACCGGTTGTGTACAAATACTCCTGACTGAGTCTCAGTCTTCAGTGAAAAACATCTACATGGTTTCGCATTTGGAGGTGTCAGACTTTCCATCTAATTTCCAGGTTGGACAGTTCTTGTGTGTAGCAAAAATGACAACTGGAACAAAGAAAGAAGTAAAAAAATTATGACATATGAAATAAAATAAAAGCTTTCATACTTTTCTAAGCACACACAAATCTCACTTCAATTATTTTTAAAACACTGAGTTATCATCTCTTTTGCTGCGTGTAAGTGAAAACTCCTCACAGTCCAGATGGAAAAACATCTGAGCATTGCTCTGTTTTGCTGATAAAAAAACCCCAACATTTAGAACATATTTATGAATACTACTTTTACTACTCAACCAGCTGAGGATTTTCTCACAAGCATATGAAATCATTTTCTGGTAGATCTTTTGCTGTAACTTTTTACAATAACACATCAAATCTTAAAAGCGTTCATCAAAGAACGCAAGCATTTACATTTGTGGGCCTAAATTGTTCTTGGCTCATGGTTATCAGAATCTCTTACAAGTATGAAATTTTTGCTTAATTAGTATAGATGACCCAACTTGAAGGGTAAAAAAATGGCCTATTCCTGAGGTTCAGATAATTACCAAAATATATACATACACATGTGCAAATATGTCTTGTTATGTCTGATGCTCTTGTACATAAAACTAGCTTAAGATTTTTTTAATGCTGGGTCAGTTTGAACATGTTTTGTTTCACCATCTTATTGAACCCACATGCTGGGCCATAGCTATTCCCAGCTCATGTCTACCTTATAGTGTATTACAAAGCTCTTTCTCGAGGATTTCATCTGGAATTCATTTCCTAAATGTAGGTGATTTGAGTTATAAATACAACTATTTTTCTGTTCTCCCAATACAAATCTTGTAATATAGACAATCTAATTTCAGAGTTCTCCCAATACAAATCTAGTAATATACACAATCTAATTACAGAGACCTTTTTAGCTGCTGAGCTGTAAATGTCGAATTTAAAGATGAATACATTTCACCGACTATGGGAGCTTAGACACCTAGCTTAACTTAGTTAACAAGCTTATTTAGATGACTACTCTCCAGCTGAGTGTTCCTCTTAATATTTTCTGATATTTTATCTTCCATACTTAATTGTCAACTCTGACCCTTTTTATTTACTATTTTCTTTGATTTTCATATTTGATGAGAAGTCTTCTTCAGGATTGCTTTTTCTGAAAGTAATACTGAGTGATCTCAAACATTTTTCCTGTAGCAGTCTGGAGATGAGGTCCACCTCTATTTTTCTTTTCTTTTTTTTTTTTTTTAAACTCATTTGCCAGTTCTATTATGGTCTTTTAAAAACACTAATAATAAATATTTCTGAGCTGCTTTTCTTTCTCCTTTTTTGTGTATGGCTTTCTTCATTATCCAGTAGGGTACTTCTGAATGCTGCTGTACATGTTTTTTTTTTTTCTAATGATGGCCAAATCCCTAGATAAAGTGGTTTAGTAAATGCTGTGCTTCAATCCATTATCACAGAGTTTAAGCACGTGCTACTGGTAAGGTTTTCTGTGCAAGCAAACTGTGAAGTTATTTAAATCGCTTCCATCCACCATATTTGTTATTGTCCAGCCTGTGACAACTGAAGAACTCCAAGCTGAAAGAAGGCACTCTTACTCCTGCTTTGATCTTTGAATCAGCCTGAATATGTTAACACCACAATCTTAGTTTGTAATATGTGGTAGTAATGTCTATATACTTATCGGGGAGATTTCACTTCTGCTGGGTGCACTTCTCTCTTTTTTCCTTTAATAAATATTATCATTACCATATATTTACATCAACAGGAAGATATTTTGCCATTAACCTGCTATGAGATCATATTAAAAATAAGTGGATCATAACAATCTGTAGTAAAGAACAATTATCCATGCATTTCTGTGTTACGTTATAAGTGTAGCAATATACTTGGCAGAAAAATAGCAAAGTTCCTTTTAGTAGATATACTATATTAAAAAACTATATTATAAAGAACAGGCACACATCAGTCACTTATTAGAAACTAGTCAGGTAATTCAAATCGGTGTGCAAGAGCTGAGTTTTATGGCCAAAAAGCTTCAGATTAAAACAAATTTTATATAATGTTGGTCTATTTCATATTGAATTATTAAGATGGACTAGATTATAAACAGAAACATGCATTAGCTAGGGACTTGAGTAATATATGTTGGAAGTTATGTTTTAGTTAAACTAAGTCTTGCTGTAGGGGATTGTGGATAATAAAAACTCTTCCAATTCTCTTCTGGATAGTTCCAATGCATGACAGTGTCCATACAAATAATTGCTGGTAGCTTTGTGTGTTTAGGCATTTTAAGGTTATTTATTCCATACAGAGCGGAATATAAATAAAAGGCAGTCAAAATGAAATGTCAACAAACATTTTCCCAAGCACCACGCCAGGGCATGGTATTGAAGGAAAACCCATGTACTTTACTACATGCCAGAGTCTCATGTCTTGTGTCATACTCCTTCCTCTCTAATTGCCTCTCTACTTCTGAAATTCTTGCTTGACATTGATACTGGATTAAGCAAGGCTTCTCCAAATACACTCAGGAGTTATTGCATCTAAGTGTTCTTTAATTCTTGATGTGTCTCTAAGGAAAGTTCTTCTGGCTTTTGAAAATGGATTTTTCCTCACTTTGTCTAAAATTATCCATTATCAGCTTCCTCCTTGCTACATGTCATATGCCATGACAACAACGTATAGTTGCATAGTGATAAACAAATTT
>VXAK01024580.1:24442-57739 GCA_013399435.1 Arenaria interpres | reverse complement strand
GCCAAGTGCCAGGTCCTGCACTTGGGTCACAATAACCTCATGCAGTGATACAAGCTTGGGGAAGATTGGCTGGAGAGCTGCCCAGGCAAAAGGACCTGGGAGTGTTGGTCAACACCTGGATGAATATGAGCCAGCAGTGTGCCCAGGTGGCCAAGAAGGCAAATGGCATCCTGGCTTGTATCAGAAATAGTGTGGCCAGCAGGACTAGGGAAGTGACTGAACCTCTGTACTCGAGACCGGTGAGGCTGCACCGTGAATACTGTGCTGGAGCTGATTAAGGGTCTCAAGACCAAGTCTTATGCGGAGTGGCTGAGGGAACCGGGGTTGTTTAGCCTGGAGAAGAAGAGGCTCAGGGGAGACCTGCTACCTGAAAGGAAGTTGTAGTGAGGTGAGTATTGGTCTCTTTTCCCAAGTGACAAGTGATACGACAAGAGGAAATCACCTCAAGTCGTGCCAGGGGAGGTTTAGATTGGATATCAGGAAAAATTTCTTCACCGAAAGGGTTATGAAGCATTGGAACAGGCTGCCCATGGAAATGGTTGAGTTACCAGCTCTGAAGATAGTGTAGATGCAGTGCTTAGGACACGGTTTAGTGGTGGACTTAGTAGTGTTAGGTTAATGGTTGGAGCTGATGATCTTAAAGGTCTTTTCTAATCTAAATTATTCTGATTCTATCATTGTATGATAATTGCAAAAGCTGAGGGGGACCAAAGGGGCTAATCCATCAACGTATAGAGTGAACATTTCTTCTAATAACTGTTATATTTTCTAAGTGGGCTATTATGGATTTTCCATCTTCAGTGATAAAATTTATTTTCTTGTAAGTGGTTTTGGATTAAGATGGGAATAGGACTTTAAATGGTAAATGCATCACTTTCACACTAAATACATGTGATTATTTTGGCCTGGTGCCCAAGAAGAGCTAAGAATTTTTCTCTGCCATAGGATTTAGAATTAGTTTTTTTCAAACTCTTTAAACACTTGTGAAAAAGCTATAGATGCCTGTTCCTTCTCTTTCTATGTGTTTTGATTTCTATAGCTTTTGGATGCATTCTGCTATGGGTTCTAGTGACTCTAAGTAGTTTAATTCTGGAGGTGGGATTTAATGAAATTTGCAGAGATGGCTAAAGCAGAGGCTTGGTCAGGATATTTGCCATTAAAGAACAACTGTGTTTTGTCTTAGTTATTGCAGTCACTGGATCAAAACCTTGTCCAGGGAAAATTCAGGATTCTAGCAGTCCTGCTTGACCATCTTGTCATATGCATGTAACTGTAGTTGACTTGTGAATACAAATATGATTCTGGATGGTTAATTTTCTTTCCAATTATTGTCCAGGTGTGGACCTTCAGCCCCCACTAATTTGTGACATTTGTCGTAGCTGGGTGACATACACTGGTGCCTATAGGAACCTAATATAGGGGAGAGAAGGTCTGATTGGGGTGAAACATAGATTCCTGAATGTAATATTAGGGGACAGAAGTTTGTGAGAGAGTCAGTTATTGTTGCTTTAATTTGGATTAAATTTGAATTTTTTTGAATTAATTTGTTTGGGATCAAGCATTGGATTAATGTTTAGGATTTAGAAATTGTTAGTTCGTTATAGGGTTGATAAAACATTTTAGCAGAGATAGGATTAACCAGTGATAGTTGGGGGAGGAAACAAACGTGGAAGAGGACTGTGTGGAAGGATCTTGTGGACAGGATCAGAAGCAGTACGTGGTGCTGTTCCCAGTGCTTTTGCAGAAGCAATGTGTGGAGGAGAAGGCGCTAACGAGAAACGGTTTGCATGCCAGTCCTGCACCGACCAAATATGTGCCGAGTTCCTCGGTGCCTCTGCACCTGGCAGTATCAGAACACCTGACTCATCTGTGGCAGGTGTAGGCAATCTGAAAAAGTGTCAGCCTAAACACACCAAAAGCTCATTGCAGTACAAACTAGTGGACATCAGATCACTTGGTGAAGATAGGGGCGGAGTTTGTGATGACCTGCATAACATCCCGGCCTTGGCCTAGGTCTTAACAAGCCATGATATTCAGGCTACAAATGAAATGATCCAAATACTTGGCATTGTAAAGGTGTATGAATCAAGGAGAAACTTTGCTGTATGTCAGCCCTCACAGAGCCTATCTTCTGAATATGGCAGTGATTTGTAATGGATTTCCTTGAGTCAGCACTGTATGATAAACATTGAATTGTAGAATCATAGAACAGTTTGAGTTGGAAAGTACCTTTAAAGATCACCTAGTCCAATGCCCCAGTGATGAGTGGGGACATCTTCAACTAGATCAGGTGGCTCAGAGCCCCATCCAGCCTCACCTTGAATGTTTCCAGGGATGGGGCATCTCCCACCTCTCTGGGAAACCTGTTCCAGTGTTTCACCACCCTTATGGTAAAAAACGTCTTTCTTATATACAGTCTGAATCTATCCTCCTTTAGTTTAAAGCCATTACCCCTTGTTCCTACCACAACAGGCCCTGCTAAAAAGTTTGTTG
Organism: Arenaria interpres; assembly: GCA_013399435.1. Lineage (NCBI taxonomy): Eukaryota > Metazoa > Chordata > Aves > Charadriiformes > Scolopacidae > Arenaria > Arenaria interpres. Next base: position 55,246 of record VXAK01024580.1, on the reverse strand, counting down.
CCATATGTCTTATAAGCCCCCTTAAAATATTGAAAGGCCACAATGAGGTGTCCTTTCTCTCTTCCAGGCTGAACAACCCCACCGCCCTCAGCCTGTCCTCATAAGAGAGGTGTTCCATCCCTCTGATCATTTTTATGGCCCTCCTCTGGACCTGCTCCAACAAGTCCATGTCTTTCCTGTACTGAGGACACCAGAGCTGGATGCAGTACTCCAGGTGGGAGTACCCTGTGTTCATACCCTGGAATCATACCTTGATTCCTGTAACAATGCAAATCTCTGATTTGGGACAGGTTTCAGCCAGAGATTTTGATGGTCAGCATATGGGTTCCCTGATGAGTTTCTTGCAACAGGACCTTGCTAAATGCCTTTTTTAATTACTTAAGTTCTGATTAGATTACATGCTCAGGCCAAAAGTGGCACTTGCTTCCCCCACTGATATGATTTTATGTGGTTTGTATTTCTCCTCCCCAATTTCCTTTTGCAGAGAACCCCACTTTCTTCAGTCTGGTTTATCCCAAATGTTTAAGTCTAATACGCGGTGGAAGCATATATCACAAGGTGCATGACTTACATTAGGAACAGTGGTGGTATTTGCATCAAGTGTATCTATCTCCTGTACACTGAATTACAGAAAATAGTTTAATATTTGCAACATGTTGCAGATTGTATGATAAAGGCAGGGATCACAATATATCTTTGCCATTGAGGACAAGGTCTCAGCAGGTGACTTCATTGCTCCTTCACAGATCAGACTTGAAGAATTTAAGTATAACATGCAAAGGTCAGATTTTATGGTTTATGTTGCTTGGTCCAAATTGTGAAGGAGTGAGAAACTAGCACTATGATGCAAGACTCAAGATGGAGAAGTTCAAGAGAACATAGGGAAAGAGTTCAATCTCCTTTTCCCCAGTTCTCGGGTTCGGTGATTTTCCTTACTGACAGGTCTGTGACAGATTTTTATGCACTTAGTGCTCATGTAGGCACAGACTCTTCTTCTATGAGCTGATAAGATAGGAAAATATGACAGTGGCCTAATAACATTCAGGAACCAAGACACTTCTGAGCAGTGAAGGTGAGTCATTTGAATTCAGAATGATCCATGTTAAAACTAATGGTAGGAGTGTCTGTCAGATCACACATCCCTGACTGTGCTCCAATTAGCTGTGCTTGTAATTGATGTTACAAATTTGAACTCTGTTGTGATTCATGGTCACTAAGGTTCACAGCAGTGGGGATTTTTCCATTTTAAGGAAAAGAACAAGAATTGCTCTAAAGTACTTATGACTGTGATTAATGGAATGGGCAGGTGACTGAAAACCTAGTATTTTAGCAGACTAGCAGAGGTGAAGAATTAAAAAGTCAGGGGCCATACCATGCCGAACCTCTAAGTTACTTAGTATGCTCAGACACCCTGTGCTGACTACAAGGGGGGCACTGTGCTGAATTCCCCTTTGGACATTTCCAGCCAATTGCCAGGCAGATTCTTGGCTGACAATGTTTTATTTTGGCCTCTGAGAATATCCCTTGCAGTTTTAACCAGGTTGTGTAGAGTCCTGTGGATTCCTGCTACAGAGAGATAGAAGTGCATCATAAGCAATTTTGTATTTAGTTAGAAATATGGTTCTCTCTTTTGACATTGACTAAAACACTGGTGCTTTATTTCAGCTGCTGCAGCACACAGGGTGTTAGTGACCTTTTAGGCTCTCAGAATTCTGTCTCCACTGGGTACATCTGGTACTTCCTAAGGTCTACAAATATTGGCACAGTCACTGCAGAACTCAGCCAAAAATCTGCACTGTGGTCTCCACAAGGGACACCTACAGCACCAAAGCACAGCACAGCCAGAACAAGTAAGAGGGCCATGGCCCTTTTACTGTGCCTTATGAGTCTGAGGAAACCTTCAGAAGCTGCCCTGCAACTTTTGAATTGCTTGTACATGCTAAGAGAAGAATAAAGATATGTAGGGGGATGGCTGTTACTCTGGGTTGTGTGATTATCCCAGAAACATGTGCACAATTTTTCACCTTCTTGTCAGCAGCAGGAGAGGCAATCTCACTGTTGAGCACAGAACACTTCCCCTCTACTCTCTCTTTGTTATGCCTTAAGAGCCCTGAATGGCAAAATCAATGCTGCTAATGGTCTTAAGAAAGTTTAAGGTGAGCTGGCTACCCAAAGGAGTTAGTTTAAAGGCAACTTGGTTATGTCTGCGTGGTTTCAAATGACTGCAGTGTAGGCATGTCTTTTCAGGTATGCCTATTCTCTTTGGCTAAAGCAGCACTGGAATGTATTGCTTGCTATATTATAATACAGTTACACTGTGTAGACCTATGCTGGCACTGAAACACCATAAAATAAGTTTAGAATAGTTTTAATTTTATGTCTGAGTAACAGCATCAGCCTGAAATCCTGCTGTGGCGTTTACATCATGGTCAGAGGTACATAAGGGCCTGTGAATATTCTTCTACTTTATGCTGTATAACTTCTCTCCTTCTAGCAGATCGCAGTGAATGACTCTTAAATTAACTCTTCAATTGTGCAGTGAATTTTCCTTTTGTGTAAGTAGCAGCATTCTGTTCAATCATTTTCTGGAGAAAGCAACGTACAAAAGATAGCCTTTCCTAACCCCTCACTGTTTCTTTCACCTCCAGGCCTCCTTGCTTCACCTTCAGTTTCTCTCCCAGCTGGAAGAGAGATTCTTATGCTTCTTTCTAATGATTACTAACTTTACTGTTAAAAAATACTGACTTTCTGCAATACCCAAAGGATCCTGGTGTAAAGAAGGGTGGTAGTTCAAGCAGCCTGAGGGTGAACAAATCCATTTCCCTCATTTGGTATTACTTCCTACTGATTCAATTTTGGTCTTTATTGCAATGAGAAGAAAGAATAAAGTAGACCCCTCTGGACTTCTGGCATTTCCCTTAGCGAAGTATCTTCTCAGTAAGAGATCAAAAAATAACTTTGGCACTGACTTGCAGATTGGAAAAAAAAAAGGTCTTAAGACTGTATGACAGGTGGTGTTGCAAAGCCTAAATGTAGGTGCCCAGCTCCAGGAGAGGAGTTCACAGGACTGCTTATCATCCTCTCCCATACCAAGAGCTGGGATCCACATCAGGCACCAAACCAAACTGAGAGATCTCAGCGATAAGGAACTGCTTTTTGAGGCTTTCACCTTCATGATGTGGGTGCCTGAGAGACTTGGATTCAGGTATCAACCCTCTACTTCAGGATTAGGTGGTCTTGGACAACTCCTTTCTTTTGAAATGTGTGTGTCCAGCCACTCTGGGGTACGTCCCGACAGCCAGGACCTGTCCCAGCTCCCCAGCCAGGAACAGGGCAGCTGGGAAGCACCAGGGCAGACCCAGCCCTCCCTCAGGCACCCCCCAGACATAGACCAACAGGTAGACACAGCTTGGTGGAGTCCATGGCTAGGTGAAGTCCATGGAGACTGGGCCCAATATGTTGTTGTTGGGACAGGGGCTGACAGACCTGAGAGGCTGAAATGGGGTCTTGGGCTGTGGGCAAGGTGGGGGAGCCTTGGTGTGGGTGGGCAGCGACAGGCAGGGCTGGCAGTGCCTCAGGGCCATGGCAGTGTGCTATTTTGTACTACCTTTTGTACTGTAGGCAGGTAGTGAGAGCATTCACTGAAGGAGGAGAAGGTATGGTCCCAAGCCCTTCCCACCCGGAGGGACCTCCATTCACCTTTCCCATAGTACTGGAGAGTACACACATGTTTCAGTACTTCCACCTTTTTTTATCCTCCATGATGCAAAACCCAGTGTAAGATGGCCAACTCTTCACATGTGCTGCAGAGGGAACCACTTTACCCCAGTCAGGCTTATGAAGCGCCCCCCTCGTGGTTTTTGGGAGGTCATTTTTCAGTACAGGTCTCAGCAACTTACCTACTACAATTTCAGCATCAGTTACTGCAAATGTGTGCATATGTTGCTGTCCTTTCATGGAAAAGGCAAAATTTGCACTGTTATACCTCATTACTTCAGAATAAATTGTATTTGAAAATTTATCTTTTATTGAACTTTCGTTTTCATCTCATTTAATGTCTACTTTAGTGTGAATACCATTGTATTAAAACCACAGGTTACATTGAAAATCATAATCTCTCCAGTATGATAAAGGAAGAGGATATAAATGAGAGAGCTTTCTCAAAGTCATTGTTCAAAAATTCCTTATAGAGAAGTATATGAGTCAGTAATATCATAAAAAATTCCCCTACATGCTAGTTCTGAAGAAATTGTGAAGGAAATACAGATTTAATTACGCCAGTGAGTTTTGGAACAAACCTAACACTGAAAGGAATGGAAGTTCTCAAACCACTGCAACTTAAATAAATCTACTCTGAACCTTCATTGAGAATTTAAAGTAAAGTAAAGGGGGACTTTAAATGGCAGAATGCATAACTAATTTAATTTAATTTAAAACACTTTAATTGCATGTGAAAATGAAAAACACTTGTGTAAGTAAAATTCATATTAATATACCTATCCCAAGATATTTATCATCTTTTTAGAAGTGCAGAGTGAAAGGATGAGAGACAAAGGGCATGACACATGACAGGGGAAATTCTGGCTAGGTATTAGGATAATATTTTTCACTACACTATTGGTCAGATACCGTACCAGATTGCCCAGAGACTTGAAATATCTCTATCCTTGGAGATATTCTCAATTGTAATGAACAAGTTGCTGAGTCCTGGTCTCAATTCTGGGCTCAGGTTGAGAGCTGGATTAGCTGATATCCAAAAGTTCATTTGAACTCATATAATCTGTGGTCAAGTAAGATTCAGAGGATTGCAAGTGCAAAGAGCTGAAATTCAGGGTTAGTGGATAAAGTTCTCTAGCAAGCTTTGGACCTTGGCCTTTCATTCCATGGCTTGCGTTATTTATTTCAATGAAAAATGAAGTAAAACTATGGTGCAACTACAACAATTCCATTTCAAAACAGCCCAGCGGCATGTAATGAATTACTATAAAAAACCCCATACTTTAGGTCCTGAAGACATTATTTTTAGAAAGATTATAAAGCAATATAAAACTGAAGAACTACATATTCTGCAAGCAAACCCCCCCAAGACTATTATCTCTGCGTGAATTGTTGCATATTCTTGTCGTTCCTGGGCAAAGGAAGTAAGTGATTTATTGGGCAGAAATATAAGGACCAAAGATAACATGAAAATATGTTTACTACAGTTCTGGGCTTTACTCCTCACACAGGAGGTGCTGGGTGAATGAGAACTGAGGGTGCTCACACTTGTCGAAACTGGTGCGAGTGAAGGAGGCACCAGACAGGGTCAGGCCTTTCGTGATGATGCGTTCTATGCTTTCATAAAGCATCATCCGTGGATCGTTGGGATCTTTAAAAGGTATCTTTAATCGTTCCACTTGATGAAACAAGGTGGTGTGGTCTTTGGACTGTCTTTGAATTCACCCAGTCCTGCAGGTAGATCTGATTTGGATGTCGCAAAAGTAACAGGAACATGGAAACAGTGTGAGAAGGGAAAATGTATCAGTAAATTACCAAGTGACTGTCTTTTCTGGATCATTTGAAATGCTCCTGCCCTCCTCCAGATTAAGTCTTAAAGTTATTGACATTACCTAATGGCTGGAAGGGTTGATGCCTGTGTTATTGTTATTAGCATATTGGATGATCATCGCACAGAGAAGTGGCACAAGGTGATTTTTTTTTTTGGACAGCAAAACAAAAATTCTACCAAGGAAAGCAAAAGCTAATTAAAGACATTGTAACAATGACTTTTTGTGTTACATTTTGTATAGCATCAGGCAATGCTGACGGCCAATATAATGTTTTTGTTTTCATGACTTGTTTTTGTATTTATGTGATTCTTCCCCTGCTACTACTGAAGGTAAATAATAATGTATCTACTTCCCTTGGCTGAGTCCTAGACAAAACCAGAAGTGGTTTACAAAACTGTTGGAAGGTGAGTGGAAGGTCTGAGGAAGAGTGTGGCTCTGCCAGGGCTGGCAGGGAGGCAGATGGAGGCAGTGGTGTCTGTGTTCCCTCAGGAAGGAAATTCTGAGGAAGAAAATGGAGCTGGAGACGGATTTCACTTCTGCAGACAATTCCTCTTCCTGGAACTGTCCTGCACTTTCCAAGCCCTACCTGTGGTCTCTCAGCAAAAACCAGCTAGCTATTTGGCGTTTTCTCCAAATCTGTGGAAGATGTTTGGTTTTTTTTAAATATCTGTACTAGTGTGCTATATAGGACTCGGGCTGAAATTAACCGCCAACTATTGTAATATGTGAAGAAACAGAATTTAATAAAAGGAGTTAGAACAGAAACAAACAAAACACTTGATGCAATAAGAAGTAATTACATTTGGGATTAATAAGAGTAGAAAAAAAATATTAGGGGAGAGAGAACATGAGAGAAACGGAGAAAGAAAAAGGAAAGGAAATAGCAAAACCCCAGCAATTATCTTTTAAACAATTTTAAGTGATGTCTGTATGTTTTGTGAGATGTGACAAGTACAGAAGCTGTGGGATAGAGGATACGAAAAGGACTGGATAATCTCCATGAAAGTAACAATAGGAGTCTGGATTTTGAGTCCCAACCTTTCTGTCTTTCACCACATCTGACTGATCAGATCATGATATACCAGAAGAAATATGTTGGAGGCACATCAGCCTTGAAGAGTTTATAAGTTCAGCTGAAGGAAACAACATGGCTGCATTTATATTTTAATTAGCAGGGGGAAATCATATTAAGTCTAGGGAGTTATGCCAATTTACACTAGCAGATGAGTTAGTCCTTAATATTCTGGGATAATTTCACTTGAATGTAAATGTATAAGTATTTTTAGCAGTCTGTATTCTAGTTGCATTATTGCATGCTGTAAATTAAATAAACTCGTAATGTAATTCAGAGCCTATTATGAGGACTTGTATCCTGTTAACTGGGTCTGAAAATAAGAAGCAGCTATTATGCAAATGTCACACCCTTGAATTAATTACACATTTTAGATGATGAGTCTGACCCATAATTTACATAAGTCTCCCCACTTTTTTGTGCCTATTAGTAATCAGAAAGATTTATAAGATGAACATGCTTGCCAATCACCCACCTTATCCTAAAACACTGCATTGTGTCTCCGCATAGATGTCTCAGGCACGTTGACATGAAGGTAAAAAGGCAAAAAGTATTCCTGGGTTCATACAGTTTTATGCTTCACTTGAATGCAATGATAACGCACCCTTAATACTGATTTGTTCAACAGTGACCTTTTTAGTATGTAAATAGATCATCTCCCTGCACAAGGCAATCAACAGGATATAGGGTGATTGATTCAGAAGAAATTGCCTTGAAAACTTCAGGTAAATATTTTTATGAAGAATTCTGGTAAAATATATATATGGTAAAATATAATGTGTATGATGTGTTCATGAAGCATGCAGTCTCAATATTGTAGTCTCTGACTACAGAGAGCGTCTGTAGCCAAATTGCAATTCACTGTTTCTGTGGTTGTTCAGAGCATTTTTATTTGAAATAAAAAGCAGTAAAGGCAGATGACTAATAGTACAAACTAGGTGATAAATATTGTATACATTTATAGAGTAACTGACTCTCTCCGAACTGGTGAGGTGCGATCCTGTCAGAAACAAAAGATTTCCATGATGAAAGACAGAAATAACACAAACACAGAAATTCTTTGTCATAATTTATTGCAAAAAAATGTCTCCTAGCATGCAGATCCCTGGATTTGTGCAGTCATGAAGCCTTTATTTCTCCTTGTGAAGGCAGTCTTAAAACTTTCATAAATGTGGTTTGCATAAAAAGGAGCCAGGTTCAGCTTCTGCAGGGTTGTTACTGTGAGGTAGGATGGAAAAAGGTCACTGAAACTTTGGGAGGGTCTGAATTTTCTTTCCCCTATGAACGGCTGCCTCTCCGAGTGTTTTGACAACAGCTGGGGTCAGTGAGCTCTACTGCTGGGGAGCATCTCTGATAGACTCTGACGCTTGGGAAGATAATAGTGTGTGCTGAGAGCAAGTCTTGCCTGTGTATTAGGGAAATAAGGAGAAATTTTAACACACACCTACAAGTTCCTGGTATTTGCTGATCACAAATATCAGCCCTGAAAAGAATAAAAATGCTTACCAGAAAAAGGAGATCCCATTTTTCAATAGCTGGAGCTCCAAACCTTGGCAGTAGTTGCTCCAAGATGCCAGATGTTAAAGCTGCTGGTGTCAATCAGTTCTCTTATTGGAGCCCATATTTCTGTCAGAATCATCACCTGAAGCTGACAAAAAGGTCGGTCCTCTGTGCTGGCAAAGTGGAACAATTTGCTAGACATACCACACAAAAAATTTATATTCATTCTTCCTGGTAAGGTGAAGGAAAATCCCTGTGACGCTGAGGAAATCCTAAGTTCCCCGTCAGCTGAGACATCATGGTGTTGATCTCTGACCTTGCACATAAAGGGGCCTGCATCTCTGGCAGCCGTGAGACATTGGAATTAATATGCTTATTATCTTTTGCTGCTGACGCTTTATGCCAGTGTTGCATAACCTTATGCCTCTTGTCCATTTTGTCAGGAATAAAACTGGGAAGGCTGAATTTCATCATGCAGTACTAAAGAAAAGGAAGAACTATTCATGACATTCAAGTGCAGCCACAAATGGATTTGACTGCAAAAGCTTTTCAAATATTTTATTTTAGTTTGCTAATAATTGTATGGTGAGCACTTCTCTGAAATTAGAAAGACGATATATCATATGCTGCCTAGCATTTAATTAGAACATTTTATAATACCACTTTTATGAATAGCTTCGGACAAAATACAGTTGAGTTGTTCTTAATTTGGTCACTGGAGGACTGCCATGTTTTTTTCACTTACAACAATAGAAAGAGTGAAAAAAAAGATTACAAAAGCTTCTGGCCCAGAATCTCAGCTGTCACTAAACAGCTCACAGAACAGCTTGGGAATGACAGTGTGTAGGCATATAAATATAGACTTTTCACTCCTGTGGATCTGTATGCCAGGATGGTCTCCATATTTCCCAACCTCTATTTTTATTGTAGTGGTTACTAGATGTTTAAATCCACCAAAATACTGGAAAGAATAGAGAAGGCAAAAAAACCCGAGTTCAACTACAACCAAAAGATGATCACCTTTTTTTTTTTCTTTTTTTTTCTTTTTTCTTAAAAACATTGGGAAATCGGTTAAAAAACTCCTATGCCTATCTAGGAGGCCAATGGGTACCTGTAATGAGCTCGGATGCAAATTTTGTATAATTTACAAAGAAACACTGTACTAGGCTGAAGCAGCAAAAACAATCCAGAAGCGCAGCAGTATGTGGTATATGAGACAAATCCTTCCTCCTATTGCAAGATACATCGTGAAGTCAGAAAAAATTTATCCCACATGTATTGCACTCCTAAAAGGGATAGTACAGCAATATAATACAAGTTTCTAAAATATAATTCTCTAAATTAGCTGTGTTGAAGTGCATTAAATTAGGATTTATCAAAAAGGATTCATCTATCTCTTGTAGCAGAATGCTTCTATGCAGAATGAACCATCCTCTCCCTGGAGGGGCCAGTTCTGCTCTCAGTATCAAAAATTCAGTATCTGCTTTTCAGTATTTTCAGCCCTTCACATCTAAGGACAAACAGCAGCAAATTTTGTAGTCACAAAGGACTGCATAGCTTTGGTAGATGGTATGTTACAGTGCTAATCTTGGCAATATAACTAATAAAATGCTTGTTTTCAGCATTTTCAGCATTTTCTAGCATTATCGTGCTCTGTGAGAGCCACAGATGTGTTCCTATAATTTTTTCAGGAGCTCAGTTAATCCCACGTCTAATCTCACATACACAGAAGCAGCAAAGTGGCTGAAAAAGAAACTGCATAATGCTGCAGTCTTTGCCAGAGATAAGCACCCTAATTCTCCTCTCTGTTACACTGACTTGAAGCCAGTGTTACTTCACTAACTTCAGTATAATTCCCTCTACTCGCCATGTATAACTGGTTTGACAGAGTGTAGAAGCAAGTCCAAACTTTGTGCATTTGCTGTATTGCTCTTACATATTAAGTATGTGGTTAGCTTCAAATAAGTCCCCCCCCAAAAAAAACTGGATAAGCTGAAAACACCTCAGGTGAGCAGCAAAGAATGCATTTACCATTGCACACAGGTAATGCTACCACCTCAAGTAACTGCAAGCAAATTAGTATATCTGTCTAAAACAGTGTTTCTTCTACTGGTAATTCTACTTCAAGTGCTTTACTCATCAGAAAGCTTTTAATGAACAAAATTGGTGTTATGCTGAGACACTACCTGGAAGAATGTGTTGCGCTTACTAGGCATAAGCGACTTGAAGTGCAATATTAATCCCAGGACAGTGAACGAGACAGGTTGATGTTCTGGTTAACGTTCTTCTCTACAAAATTTAACTTCAGTGACTCTTCTGTGTTACAGCCTGGGCCCTGCAATGAAAACCAAAACCAGACTGTAGCTCTTAGCCCTTTTCCCTCCTGTTTTGGAAAAATACTTGGTGAATAGTTAAACAAAATATTTCATTCCTTTACCCTTGAGAAACTGGCTCTGTTTAAGAAGCCAAGACAATGATATTTTGCATATCTAGGCATCTTTATGCTACATTGTTGGTTTTAGTGTCGTTCCAAGATTGCCGGAAAGAAAATCACCACTATGGGAGAGTAATCCTTTTAAAAAAAGAAGAAGAAAAGAAAAATCCTCAGACACATATGAAATGTTCTAGAGCTGTCCGACTTCATTGAGGGAATAATTTTTCTTGGAGCAAGTCACAATAAGTTCTGCCCTTAATTAACCTTCCTACTGGCACACTGCTAGGCTGCCAGCAATATGATCTTCATCCTTTTGTCTCATACTCACCAGGCAACGTTTATTTTATCTTATTAAACTGACATGAATGCAAGGTGCTAGCCATGTTATCTTGTGCTATTTTTCACTACAACCAACACTTAAATTCCACTCACCTTCCAAAATTTACAAACTAGGAAGAAATAAATACCTCCAATGAAATAACATGTTGGGTTCTGTTTTTTTTTTTTAAATGACTGCAGACCAGAAAAACACAAAATCTTTTCCCAAATTTTACATTTACAAAAAATGAATATGTTCTCACTGTGTGTGGACACCTTGTTAGAAGAAGATAGAATATGAAAAATATTGTAATCTTTGCCTAGATAGCTCCTGGCCATTGAATACATAGAGTGTTGCCCACAGAAAGAGAAGTCAATTCAAATGTGAATGTTCCCTGTTGAATAGAGCACAGAAGTAGAAGACTGCTAATGGCTTTTGAGAAAGCATGTGAACAGCCAGTGTTTGAAGATAAAGCAAGAACGGTCCCAGGTTCTGGAAAAAACAACCCATTAATCAGTGACAGTAAATGGGAGGTTTAAATGAAGAAGCATTTGGCAGACTCAGATGCTAATATGCACAGACTACATAAGGCGCTCTGTCTAATAGAGCAGCAAAAATAAAAAGGTATTAAAATTGCTGTATTCAGGCATGTCTGTCAGCACTGCAATATCTTTTAAACTGACAACCATATGAATTGCCATACTAGATCGCAACAAATGTTGATCTATTTCAATACTTGGCTTCTGAGGGTGACTAGCCGTTTTCTGGCTGGCCAAAATCTTCTTCCTCCCCTTCTGTTTTTTGACCTAAAAGGTATGTTGATAATTGCCTTTTAAAAAATCTAAGGTAGAATCTCAGTGAAAGAAAAAATAGGTTTTTGAATGTAAAACACAAATGCTTTTGTTCTGGTGGAACCTGAATTTTCTTGAGGATGAATGGTAACGAGGAGAGAGCAAGCATGCATAGAAAAAAGGATCCCTTTAAGGAACAGATTTGAGGTAGTCAGTAGTTTTTTTAATTCTTGAAAATGTGATTAAAGACACAGTCTTAGGTCAATACCTATGGCAACATGCAGCTGTTATGACATCTGTGAATGAATCAGAAGTGCTGTGCACTGAAATTTGGAACTAGCAAGCCGTTTTGCACATACAGTTTTTTCCTGTATCATATGCTCCCCAAAAGAGGCCTCTTGTTTAACACCAACTTGAGGATTGCCTTGGAAGCCTCGCTCTCTTTTGATTCTTTTTGTTTTCTCCTTTGGACTTGTATATACTTCATCCATGTCTTCAGATCACCCTGAGCCTTGTCATGCATTGCTCTGTTTATATGCCATAACACAAAACAGTGTTCTGGGTTTACACAGATTTTGACACAGTTGGTTGACACAGATTTTGTAAACTTTCCTTTCAGTGCAAAAGGACCATGAGTCTTTCTAAAACATGTTTTTTCTCAGCTATGTATATCCCATTTCTGACTGTTGAAATGGCTGATATCTGTATTGAGCTGTTGTGTTGGCATACAGGCCAAATTAATATTTTTTTTTTAAATCAACAGCCTGCTTAGTTTCTGTTCAGCAGAAAGAAACAACTTGATTTGAATTTTCCATCACCAGAGCAGCTAGAAAAATTGACAGTGCTAAAGTGTCTCGAAGACTCAACACATTAAACAAGAATAGCTGTATTTGTGTCAACATCTCATAGTGAATAAATTCATGTTTTACATTGAGTTTTGCAGTCAGGCCTAACGACTAGTGGTCTAGACTGGAAGTCAAGGGCTCTGGTTTTCATTATATCTTATTCTGCATCTTTGGGATTCTCCTGGGTAAATCACTTTCTCTGTGTACTTTATTTTACCATCCGTAAAATGACCTTTGTGAAATGCTATGAAGTCAGTGGTTTCCCAGGGCAATGCAGCGCTACGTGTTATTACCACAGCAAGTATGTTCTTGAGCATCAGTTGCTGGATTCCTATAAATGGGCTGTGAGGGATGAAAACATCAGCAGCTGGTGAATACCACACAGAACTCTTCACATAAAGCTGTGGCATTCTATTGAAGCCAGTTGTACCAAGTCTTTATGTCTGGTGTTTGATCTTGGCAACTCTTACAAATAAAGACTTGCAGCACCAACAGTTTAATGTGAAGAAAGGAAGTATTTGCTCACAAAGTTTCTCTTTAAGTAAATGTCAGACAAGTCAACATGTCAGACATGTCTCAGGTATTCACAATTGCACTGGGGCAGACAAGCTCATTTAAATCTGAGAACTGAAAATTTGACTGTGAGTTTTAATATTTGCTGTAGCTGATGATCAATGGGTAGTGATGAAGCTTGTCTTAAAATAATCCTTGTTGTGCCAGTGTCTTTTTAAACCATAATGTTATGGTTGGGTCATGTTAGGACTGAGGGTGCTCAGATGTATGGCATCAGGTGAGGATGTTAGAGTTCTGGATGCAGTTTTGAATTTTTCACTGTTTTGCCTATTATTTTGGTTACATTGTCTTGCTGCTTGTGCCTCAATTTATGAAATGGGACTTGTCATCTGGATTTGTTTGCAGTATTAGATCTAGAGATTAAAAATAAAGGGAGACAAGATCTGTGTGTTACTGTTTTTTATAAACACTAAGATAGCAATAATAATGAAAGGTACTTCAAGTACATTCTTTCCCCTGTACTATCCAAAATTAAAACTTGGCTTTGAAATCAGAAAAAAAAAATAGAACCTGCTTATTTTGAATACTGTGACTTCTGTTTGTGTTGGTTTATAAAGGCTGAAATCTCAGCTACCTCCCGAGACTGCACTTACAGCCTTAAATGTGGCTGTCCCATGGTTAAAAAGTTAAAATCTCATAAGTGTTGGAAATAAATTGGTAGAATAATCGGGTAAATATCTCCCAAATGAAAGTCAAATACTTTTTCCTTCTATGACAGATGTATGTGCCTCCAGATACAGGCTGAAGGGTAAATTGTTGACCTCGTTCTACTAAGGAATAGATTTCCACCTGGGGTGAGGACAACCTTTTGCTTTCCTTGAATAAATGATCTCTCAGGGGTTTATAGTAATGGCAAGGCAGGATGTAGCTTGGATTGAGAGATCTTATTCCTGAATGAAGAAGCACTAAGGAAGAGTGGGTCATTTTGGGATGATATATTGAGGATGTATTGTATCGAGTTATCTGATAAGCAAGTTGTGGATCATTAGCAATGCTCCCTGTGGAATCATTTCTTCCTAGACTTACGACAGACAGTTGGTAGCTTAATTCTGATTGTTTAGTTTTCCCGTTTAAAGCTGCTTATTCTTGATAGAAACTAAAGCTGTGGCAGAGCCTGAACTAGAAACAAAACTGGCATTTGGCCTGATAGTAAGTAAAGGCATCTGCAATCCATAAAGGTAGCAGTGCCAATACTGGCATCTGTCTTGTTTCTGGTCTCACAGCTCTGCTGTTGAGAGCAGCGCACATTACAGTCCTGATCTCTGGCACAAAAATTCCTCCATTCCCTGGAAGAAAGGTTTGTGCTGTTGTGGTGCCAGTTTTTACAATGATGCAAGCTACTGGTGTAGGAAGGGACACAAAATGAACAGCTATTATGGATTCCTCAGGAAACCCCTAGGAAATGTGTGTGGATTGAGGACCTTGTTAGCTCTGCCACAGCAGAGGCACTGGCTGTTACGTTTTCAGCTGTATCTGTGTACATCCGCAGATGCATCACAGAGCTCCCTTTTAACAACTTCTATTGTTATTAAGCTGTAGCAAGGTGAAAGGTGTCAACTTTTCTGTTTCCTAATTCTGTAGATTTTTATTTTCAATTTAAATGCAGAAATACAACGTTTTCAAATCTTCTAAAAGAAGAAACATCCCACAGAATCTAGTAAAACTGAAGTAGTAGTCAAAATTTTGAACAGTATGATTTTTTACCTTGATCCTCCACTTCCGGTCATCATCCTTTTTCAGTATATAATGATCTTTCACTCTCAGGTTGGTCACAATACCCAAGGCCTATATGATTTTTAAAGCTCTGGATTGTTATTGTTACATTTAAAATCATGTTTATAAACCACCCGGTATCACCATTAAATTGATTAGTATGATGGCTTGAATAAGTCCATGTGCTTATTTCTTTCCAAAAAGAACCTTTTGTATTCAATGCAGCTGGAATGCAAAACATATCTTACTCATCAGTGGGGTTTATGTATTCTGTGTGTCTGAATCAGAAGGCACTGCACAAGGAATTGTGTGTTAATAGGAAATATTTCAAATAAAATTGGTGGTTGAATAGTCTGTTCTGGGACTTGAAGTCTTAGGCTAACCAAGCTGTTAGACATTGCAATCTTTGAGCAACTGTCTCCATTACAGGAATTGTCTCTAATGCTCATATTTCCCTCTTCGGTGCCTGCAGCAGTGGTGTCCGAGTGGCTGAATGATGCCCAATTTAGTCACATTCTCTGCCTTGTTGGCTGTCTTCAGGATTTCTTCTTACAGCAGATATTGTCTCCTCCATGACAGCTTGCCTCTGTACAGGTTTTCCTCTTTCATGAAATATCTCTCAGCTTTTTTTTCCTCATTTTTTGCCTAGTCCCTTTTACTACTAAACTTGCAAACAAATTTACACGTTAATATGAAGATGCGTGCATCAGCTTTCAGAAGAAGCTTAAGAATAGGAGGAGTTGGAGAAACTAAGGAGGCTTATAAGTATACTTGCAAGGTACAGGTAGCCTTTTCTCTCTTGTGCACGAGCTGTTTGGTGTCAGTGGCTGCACGGTCTCTGTCAAAAGGTAAGTCTTGGGAATGGACAAGAACTCTTCTGTGAATGAATACTGACCATCATCCATGTAACAGCTTGAGATCCTTCACAGAATGAGCTGGCCAAAAATCTTATTTGCCCTTGCAGCAAAAATCGGGGACTCTGTAGAATGAATTATTTATTTCTGCTCAGATATGGTCAGACCATGTCACCATAAAGGTAGCAATAAAATGTGGAGGTGGTTGCAAGAGGTGGCTGCAAGAGGTGGCTACAAGGCAAGTGCACCATGAGCATGATTTAATGCTTAGTGTCCTCCAAGATTTCTCCTCTTGCCTTCCCTCTGATTAGTAATATAGCAGGAGGCACTCCATCAAGTTAAAAATGTGAATGGTCAGGGAATTCAACATCTGTCCAGCCTGGCATCCTCTCTTAAAGTACAGCAAATTCTTGCTACCTTTCTAAAGGCATGTGGGGATACAAAGTTTGTTCAATGAAAGATTAAAGCAAACAGATGGAATTTTTGAGAAGGATGATCTTTTCATGTGTTAGATTTGTCTTTCAAATGAAGACTTCTGCAGAAGTAAATTGATATTTTCAAGGATTTATTTCAGGTTGAATTAACTAAATATAAAAACAATAACTACTGGACATCTTTTTCTCTTTGGTTCAGGTACTGCAAGTAATTTTATGGTACACTGTACAACACTTATTGCATTCAGTAATCTATTTCCTCAGCTAAAATAAATACATTTTCAATTTCTTCAGAGGAAAAAACAATTGTACCTATTTAAAATACATCTGCTTTAGAAATCAAACCACTCGATTTTTTTAATAATGCATTAATAAAACTCTACACTGTACTATTGATGTGCAGAGAAGTATTTTTCTTAAAGAATCTGTAATATTATCTATGGATATTGGATATCTAAAGTAAAAGGTTATCCAGGGAAATAATGAAAGTTAATACTGCAAATTTAGTTCTGTCATTTTTTAAGAACTTTGGGTACTATAAATATTTGCATTAGGTCTTGAAGGATCTCAGCAAGAAAAGCAAAAAAAATCCCCAAAAGTGTGTCTTCTGTTAAAGTCTAGTGAAATATCTTTTATATACACTGTACATAATGAATACACCTCCTCATTTATTTGATGTCCTCCTGACAAGCTCCTTGAAGCCAGCCCTTCAGCTACACAATTTTCTTGCTAACCTTTGCCTGCTACATTTAGACAATGCAAGAATGACTTAAGGAAACTACTAGATAACCAGCATGGGCATAGAGTATTCTAGGTGCAGCTTTGCGCTGTTGCTGAGGGCAAGAACATAGTCTAAACCACAGGATTGTATACATTCAGTTTTCATTGGCAGTAGTGGTGCAGACTGAAGGACGTGTACTCTAAAGGTGTGATTTCTCAGAAAATTGGCACCGAAAGAGGTATAAGTACCCTAAAATATTGTTTTTATGAGAAATCCTACTGTGCTCTGACAGGGTACTAAATACTACTTTGGTATTATCTGCCTATATTTTTCTATTGTCTCTTGTTTTGATTCTGCACAATAAGTCTGGTTCAAATGCTGTCATACAAATACTGATGTAGACAAAAAATAAATTTAGGGCCAACATAAAATAGTTCATGAAATCTGGGAGGAAAAAAAAAGACATTGGATATATGGTAGCTGAATAGATGGATTAAACATGGAAACTGGCTGATTCAGGATCTTTGCTTCAGAGGATTTTCCCTTTCGTGATGGTCCAAGCCAGATGCAGCTTGATCTTGACTGAGATCTTTTGCTTTTTGGAATTGGTAGTCTACATAAAACTCCTAATGCACACTTAATGTCATAGAAGAGATGACATACCAGGAGTAATGATGAAAAACTGGACATTGCCAAGTACAGCTGACACTTGAATGTGACCGCTGGGGACAGCTGATCTTCCAGTCTGTATGACATAAAGATGAGCTCACCTGGCACTAGATCTGAACTTAAATAAATACCAGCTCAGACTCATAGTGCTTCCTTCGTTGAAGTAAGTGACAAAGTACATTGGTGAGGCAGTACAAAACATTTTAAGTGTATCTAGCTGTGCTGTAGCTGTTCTGCTCAGAATTAGGAGGCTACTATGGGCAGAGGCTAATGGTACTGAAACACTCAGGACTAACAAACATATAAAACAAGGTTGGAATGCTTTTAAAGATAAAAGTCCAGCGACTGTAAAAGAGTGCTGAAAAAACTCCATTTAGGAAGCTGTGTTCACCTTTGAACGTTTTTTCTTCAAGGGAGGAAATGGTACCATTATCTTGTATATGTTTTAAATCTGTTTTTAATAACTCTAAAATTCTTTCTTTATCCATTCTCTTTAGGTTTTCTCTATAAAATATTTACTGAGAGAGTGAAACTATCCTGATGGAGACATATTGCAATAATTCACGTTCAATTTTGTTGAATGTTTCCTTGTTTTTGGATAGTGAGGCAGAAAGAGGGAGAGTGAGGACATTTCAGCTCTACCTTTTCTGTAATTTTCAATTTTATTAGATGTATTTCTGCTATATTCAAGTATATTAGTTAACAAAATAAATTTCTGGGAAAACTGAGAGGGTTTTAGAGCATATTTGCATTTAATTTGAAATAATTAGAAAATTAATTTTTTAATGTTGCCAGCTTGTCGTTTGCAGGGTTAGGTAAGACCAGTATAATCGTAGCTTTCATTCTTTATTTCAAAGGCAGTTTTCTTCAAGTGCTATTTCCAGTTGCAGACGTGCTATGTGGCGGTCCAAGTGGAGCCCTGTGTAATTCCACAGGCTGTTCCCTGCGCTTTGAAGTGCTGGACATCCTGAGAAATGCAAACCTGACAGCCCTCTGCTGACAGCCCTCTGCACCCATCCTGGATGGACACCTTGATTTTTTGCACAGGCCAGCAATGATCTTGTACTCCTGCTGAGGCTGCTCTGCAACTGACCGGGAAACCTCTCATCGTAGCAATAAATGAAGATGTCCAGTTACAGCTCAGCCTTGTCCTTGCTGCTGCCTCTTGGGACTTAGGACCATCCAGCCTTGTCTCTGCCCCTTGTCATTGGTGAAGCCATGAGGAAAGGAGCTGTTACTCATGAAGCTGTACAACACTGAAAAATCTTACAACAGAAAGGATCTGCCTGGGTGGACAATCATGGTCAATGGAAGAAAACAGGGTTTTTTTAAAGTTCCACTGAACTTCAATGACGCTGATGTGAAATTTTCCCAAAACACATCAAACATATATACAATTGAAAGCAAAGCAAAGACTAGCACTTAATGCAAATTCTAGGAGGAATCTTAGAGAAGGACTCCAAACACTGTGCACATCAGCACATCGCAATGTGTTCTTACTTCATCGCAGCTGTTTTGGGAATGAAAACTTTTTACTTGTTTCAGTTAGTAGTACATTTTCAGCATCTCTTTTTCAATGGGACAGCTTGCAGGATAAGCTGCTACTCAAAGTCAGTAAATGTGGCAGACTGACTTCTTTTTATATCTCAAAGATTCATCTGCATTTCTTTACTAAGTGGTGTGTTCCAGGACCATTTGTACTTGAGGTGAACTTTGCAGTATCGGTCTTTTTTCCAAACGTTACATATTATTGCAGCTCTTGACTGCTGTGATTTAGAGTTCTTTTTCTGGAGAGAAATTTGAAGCTATAAGACTCTGAATAAAGACTTTTAACATCTTTTAAAGGAGATATGCAACAGTTTAACAAGTTTCATACTAACTCTATAAAGAAAGTTATGTGCCTTAGATAAGTGAAAAAAAAAAAAAAACCCTTAATGAAGAACTGCTAAATTTTCTTTGCAAAGAAGTTTCAAGATGAGCACCTAACAAAAACTAAGCTGCTTCCAAACATTGGCCTCTCCAGAAGACTGCATCAAGACAAAGCTTTGTATCTCTGAGTTGTTACAAGAATTTTAATACATAGCAAGATGAGAGAGGCAGTAGATGTTATTTTAGCTTGGTTACTGGGACATCAAGCTATATACTTGGCTATCACTTTTTCAAACTGTCTCTGGAAGTACAAGCCTGACTGTGATTCCTGAAGGAATATGACCAGAAAGAGTATAAAAAGGTTCCCTGATCTCTCTGACTTTGTATACCATTCAGAGTTTTTAGAAGAGTATTTTCTTTTTCTTTTATGGACCAGAGGCACAGGGCCTCACATTCTCCTTTCTGTACCCTTGAGACAGGACTCACCATATGGCATGGCCTCCTCTGCATAGCTCTTTTTGCTACCTTTGCCCCTGCCATCTGACAGCTTGATGGGAACGGAAGTAAAGCCTTTCCATACTCCTCTTTCATCTTCCTGCAACTTCTTCTGCTCATCACAATCTCACAACATTTCTGTGTGCCCCCACAGAGCAGAGTGACCACCTCTATTTTCCAGCCTGTTTATTTCCACATGCCCTGGCTTAGGCTTCCAAAGTATAGTAGGTGAATGGAGAAGGAGTCAGCCCAGTACAGGGCTGACCAGCACACAGGCTTCTTGCATGTACTGTGAGCCTGGAAAACCTGTGGAGACAGAGACACCTGTGAAGGCATCTTTAGCAACATGGAGAAGGAGAGGAAAGCTGTGAAAATGTAAAGACATGGGATTGGATGTGGTGCATGTCAGGATTGACCCTTGTGTCACAGGAGCCTGAAGTGGAGGAGGAAGAAAATGGCCGAGGCTAATGTTTCTCTCAGAAGTCCTCTATTCCAGAGTTGTGACCTGCTGAAATAGTGGGGTCATGGAAAAGGGGGATCTTTATTAGCTTTCCAATGATTTACCATACATCCAGGTTTTTGTGTGAAAAATATAACAAGGTAGATAGAGCAGGACTGTCTCAGTGACCTTTCTCCCCTGCAGCTGCCCTGGCCATGCTGCTGTAGCTGTGTGGCATTCAGATGGGGTCTGACTCATCTCCAGCATGCTCAGAGCGTGGGCAAACGAGATGGTTTGTACCTCAATGTGCCATAGTGACCACACTCATACCTCCTTTAGTAGCTTTATGGTAACAGTCTGTGAAACCCGCTCTCAGAGGAACTATTTTGAAGATGGTTGTGTTTATTTCACATTTTGAATAGAAGTATAGAGGTGACTTTTGGGTCTTAAAGTTCATTATCATATTTCAACAGCCCTGCTTGTCTTTATTAATATTATTAGATTATTTCAAAGTTTTACATATTTAGGGATGCTTTTTCCAATAAATTCAGAAGTATTGGAAGTCTGCTGAGGATTAGTTCAATCTACAAAAAAGGAAGAGGGTGAAGGACATACAGTAGTAGGCAGTTGTACAAAGAAAATAACAACATTAGACTCATACTAATTTTGAACATTCAGGTCTAGCTTTTCAGCTGATTAATTTACAGCACTGCATCGAACATTTTTTATTCCTTTTTTTTTTTTATTATTCCTTTTTTTTCAAGGACAATAAATGTCCTGAATCAGAGATTTATAATAACTTCATAAGCCATTCGGAAAGAGGCTTGCCGATGTACAAGATTATTAAACTGCTCCTTTACATAAATGAGCCAGTTGAAGAAAAAACACTTGTTTGTTTGTTTGTTTGTTATACTAGAATCAGATCATTTAGGAAAAAACCCAAAAGTTCTAGAAAGAAAAACAAGTGTCAAATACAAAGGAGTTGGCCAGACAGAGAAAGACAGACCAATCATTTAAGAGAAACCCCATGCTTTGTTTCTGTGAAGCACATTTAGAATACTTTTTTTTTGCAGAAGTTGAGTAGAAAATAAATATTTGAGAGAGATTTTTTAGAAAAATTAGTATTTCTATAGTTATAGACATAAGCTAAAACCACAATATATCAGCATGCTACTGTCATTAAAATAACATTCCAGATCTTTTCCTGGTTCAGATCCTAGCAATTATAATGATACTAGAATGCAATAAACAGACAATGTGTCAAAATTCTCATTGAGTTTAAAGAGGGAGGAATGATATCTTTTGGTAAATGACAGTGATCATAATCTTGCGAAGAGACAGAAATCAGACAGCCTTGTGATGTAGCTGGAACCATGTGAACACTGAGAAAATATTCAAAGGCAACTTAAAGGGCTGTATCTAGCACTTCAGGTCTTAAAAAAGCCCTGTTGTCCTGGGTATTGGTCTTACAGAGGAGTAAAGCTTTCTAATACTATTAACTATACCTCGTTTTGCCAGTCAGGAAAATTTGGGTCAAATTCCACATACTTCTGGACTCACCTTGGATACTCTCACCCCTCTGAAAAGTAGAGAAGGGATAAGACATGAACCAAGTAAGCAGTATCAACATTTTAAGTGAGAACATGCTGCCATTTTTCCCAAGCCTATATAGGATAGAATATAATATGCACTCATGATGATCTTGAATTATAGATGGTGTCAAAAGATACCCTGTAAAAAAACCTTGTTTCTATACAATACATCAACACCCCCTAAAATTAGACAGCTTTTCAGTTTTAGTAAGTCATAAAGACCCAGGCAGCAGCAGCAGAAAAAATCAACCAAAGCCTAGCTGGGATATAGCACAACTGCTCAGTTGCTGTTTTAGTTGCATCAGTTCAGGGACACCAAGCAAGAAGAATCAAGCTGTTGTTCTCGTCACAATGTATTTTTCTTGTGAGAAGGTATCCTTTGAGATAGGTACCCAACAGGTAAAATTACTTAGTATATCACCATGAATCTTCCTTGTTTTTCTTCTGCTGTAACCATCGATTATGAAGTGATAAATGCTTGCACAAGACACAGTGCAGTCACTTTATTTTCCAGGACATCTTTTGGCTTGTAATATTTCACAAAGTTTGACACTTTCTTTTCAATGAGTAGGTTAGTAATCATGCAATAAAGCAATTTTTTATTATAAAGGTATAATAATATATTGCTTTTTTATGGAAATTAGAAGTGGCTACAGCATCACTTTACTGACAGTTATAAAATGATACTGGGAACATGCTAATTGATTCATTTGAGGTTAAATCAGATTTATATCATTTGGGTTAGATGAAAAAGGAACAGATACGGGTTCAATTCATTCCAGAAAATGAAATTCATAACATGTAATATATGTTTCTACTTTTAAAAGCGTTTTTATTGTTATTTATAGAGAGAGATAATATCACAGTGATTAAATTAATGGTTTCAAGGCAGTGATGAGAAAATTGTTGGTTTCATTATACTGCTTAAGTACTAATAATTTTTTGATACTATTGCATCTCTTCTCTAAAATCTTGCCCAAATGCATGAAAAGTTAGTGTCCCATTAATCTGCTGTTCTCTTACCAGAAAAAAAAAAAACAAACAAACCATAAATAAACCAAAGAACTTCCTCATGAGTGTTCTGGCCCACTGCAGACACCAGAAGCTCCTCAGGAAGCCATCACTGGGAGGAAAAAAATAATTTCAGGAAGTTCATGCCATGGCGGTAGTCCTGGTTACACACAAAAAAGGGAATCTGAAGTCTCTCTTGAAATTACATGGCGCCTTCTTCAGTCAAAGCACAACTTCCCCTAAAGCACACATCCCTTTCCCAAGCAATGGTTTACCATAGACAATGTGGCAAGGATATTGTTGTCTTTACTTTAATCTTGTAATCCAAAGATTATGGGTGCCTCACAGTACATTTGTATGGATATAGGCACGGTTGAAGTTCTTGTATAATTAGTAAGAAGATTGTGGATGTTCCAAGAAGCAGGACTTTATCTAAATAGCTTCTCAATATCTGCAGAAGATTTCACTACCTCAGTTGCTCAGTCAAGCCCTTTTTCAGAAATTGCACAGCAGATTAATCATCTGATTGATCTCTACCCTGTGATCAGCCCATCTGTTCCTACTGAGAGAACAGACTTCAGGAAAACTGTGCACTGTGGTGGGACCTCATCCAGGGAATGGTGGTACGTAATCATGAAGTAAGCTTTTGCTCAGCATTAAGAGGTTCTTGAATCCCCGTATGATGGGAAAGGGTTATGTTACATAGTCCCTAGATAGAACCCAATATTGATAAAAGTGAAGAACTCCCTGAAAATCTATCGCATTTAAATTAATTGTTACACACAGCAGGTATGGTCCACGAAAATGATCAGAGGGTTGGAACACCTCTCCTATGAAGACCCCACAGGAGTTGGGGTTGTTCAGCCTGGAGAAGAGAAGGCTCTGGGAGGACCAATGGGCACAAGTTGGAACATAAAAGGTTCCACTCGAATATGAGGAAGAACTTTTTCACGGTGAGGGTGACAGAGCCCTGGAACAGGCTGCCCAGGGAGGTTGTGGAGTCCCCTTCTTTGGAGATTTTCAAGACCCGCCTGGATGCAGTCCTGAGTGGCATGCTCTGACACGCTCTGGGTAGTCCTGCTTTGGCAAGGGAGTTGGACTAGATGATTCTATGGTCCCTTCCAACTCTAAAAATTCAGTGAAATTCAGTGAAATGCAGTGACCTTATAACAACCTTCCAGTACCTGAAGGGAGCCTACAGGAGGGATAGGGAAGGTCTCTTTATCAGGGAGTGTAGCAATAGACAAGGGGTAATGCTTTTAAACTGAAAGAGGGGAGATTTAGATTAGATACTAGGAAAAAATTCTTTACTGTGAGGGTGGTGAGACACTGGAGCAGGTTGCCCAGGGAAGTTGTGGATGCCCCATCCCTGAAAGTGTTCAAGACCAGGCTGGATGGGGCTTTGAGCAAGCTGCTCTAGTGGGAGGTGTCCCTGCCCATGACAGGGGGGTTGGAACTAGATCATCTTTAAGGTCCCTTCAAACTCTAACCACTCCATGATTCTATGTGCTATGTGTAACAGTTAGGTATGTGCTATATGTAATAGCTATGCAAATGTGTCTAAGAGTATCAGGATGCTCATGCAGTGCTTGCAAAAGTTTATAGAGGAATACCAAGTAAGGAAAAAAAAAGTCTGTGTGTTATCTCCAGATCTGAAATTCATATAAGCCAGAATATTAAGCTTAAAAAAAAAAAAAAGATTAATTACCTATTCTTCAGCTGGGAGGTGAAAAGACTTATAAAACTTCCATGTTAAACCCAAGGCTGTTTTATTGATAGCTTAGAAGCTCAAGCTTATTTATTTCAAAATAAATGTTTGAGGAACATTCTTCACATTCTTTTCCTTAAGTATAGACCATACCCTGTGCATAAAAATACACAAGAATTTGTCTGTCTGCATTTATATGTGCAGTTACTACAATTATTACTTCCATTATGTCAATTTAAAATGGATAGCAGAATAATCGTTTGTATAAGTTGTTAATTTTACATCCAAACAGAGATTTATATGTGAATTTTGTCTTATGTCTAGAAAGCCATCCAATGTTACTAAACAATTTTAATATTCCCTATGCTATTAATAGTTTCTCTGATTATTTTGCTCTTGTTAAATATTCCTTTGTATATAATTTTATATGTTAGTCAAAACGTACAAAAGAGAATACTAGGAAGATCCTTAGCTGATATAAATCACAGTAATTCAACTGATTTCTTCCATATGCATGTTTTTGTGAGCTGAAATATTAGACCAATTTTTCTCCTGCTCCTGTTGTGCAGAGCTGCACAGCCATGCTATTATCTTTGTCTGAATTGTCCGTGCCGAAGCTTGCTAGTTTACCTCAAGGTAAGTCAAGTATCGTCTAGTAGTGAAGGTCTGAGTCACTCTTTTAGTTATTTCCATAGGAACTGAAGCCACCAGATTTTAATTCAGCCAGGGTAATAAGATGAACAAGAAAATGTAACTAAAAAGCCTGTGCAAGTCGGCACATTTAATTTACATTTCAAGAGGAATGTGGTGTTGTTTTTGCTAGTGCAATCATTTACGCGTGTTCTTAACTTAGAGATTAATCAGACCTGAGAATGTGGCAGAGTTTATATACATGCTTAAGTGCCTTGCTAAATCACAAACCTCTTCCTCACACCACATTTTGTCAAGTCATGTGATAAGTCTAGCTCTCTTTTGTTCACAAATCACATAAAAACAGGTCCAGATTTATGTAACTGTATTTATTATTCATAAGTATTTATTGAATAGTTTATATAGCAGTATGCAGTCTAGGTCTGAATTCCTGCTTTGGATATGTATTCGTCACAACAGTTGTGACAGCTGTTTTGATTACTGGAAAAAATTTTTGGTAAAGTAATGAATAGCTGAAGACTAACCATTTCACACTTGAGTGATACAGATTTGATATATGTATCTTTACTTCCCTTTATCTCTCCTCTGCTGTTATGGTGCTCATGCTGATCATTGATACACCAAGGTAAGGATTCAGTTTAGTGGTAAGCAAGATGATGTAGACTCAATCTGTAATCAAGTTTGTGCTACCCTATTCTTAAGTGTTATTTCCACTTTCATTTTCATGCATAATGCAGCTAGAAGACTAAAATATTTTATTTACTTTAATATGAGATGGGAGTTCAGTAAAAGTTTAAAATTAACTGCACAAAAGAGCACTTGGAATTACTGAACTTCAGCAGAAATTGAGGGACATGATAAGCATTCAGCAAATAAATACTACGTTTCTTTCAGTGGAAATAATGAAGTATGAAAGTACCAGGATCCGTTTAGCCATGCTAGCAAGCCTGCTTCTTTCTTAGTAGGGAAAATGTTCTGCCATTCTTTTCACAGTTACGAGTAATTTTCTCCAGGAAAAAAATTGACAAACTAGGTCTTATGAGATCAAATGGCTTATACATGTTGATCTGAGACCTGAAGCAGACTTAAGGCCATTCAGATGGTGATGCTTCTACTGGTTTATTTAAAACATATTTGTGTACTAGCCATTACACTTTAGCTATTCCTGAGGACTTCTAACTACAACGAGGAAAGATACATCAATGACTGAGAATGAATTTCGTACTCAGGAGATGGTTTTGGTCAAAAACTTATCCTGCCACGGGCTTTGGGGCAGTGATTCAGGTGCCCAAAACATAGGCATCTGTTGGCATTTCTGATGTCCTAGCCCCCAGCTGTTGATGCAGAAGAGCACAAGTCGCCTGTGAGTTCTGAGTCATCACTGCCTTCTTGGTGGACTTGTTTTGGACATAGTAGTGGCCCTACATACCTCCATGAGACACCCCAAATCTCTCCCCTAGTGTGACTTGAGCAAATCACTTAGGCTTCAATTAAAAGTCCCATATGTAGGTCATTATTTAATGAGACTTGCAAAAGCCTCTAGGTATCTAACTCCATGATACTGCTGAGAAACACTTCAACAACATTAAATACATCTTTGGGCATTATAAATACCTAAATATCCCTTTAAAAATAGATCCGGCTCTGTGTGTGGGTGTTTGTAAGATGCAAGGAAGCAGGGTCAGCAGCGTGGACTTGAGCTACTATGTCTGCAAGGCTTAAAGGTGGTCTTGCACACCAGCCTAGACTGGTGGGCACTGGTGTGTCCCCAGTGTGCATCACAATGCAGTAGGAGCATGGTTTTGTCACAGAATACTGGTCTTCGGACAGTGTTTCTCTTACATAGAATTGTGAGAGTTAGACAACTGAGGAAATAGAGAGCAACAGGAACAAACATTTTCAAAATCGCCTTTTAAAATTATTTGTTTCCACTAGATCTAAATTAAGCCAGTTCTAATTAGGGCCTCAGAATATTTTTTCTTCAACATGCAGAGGAGACAGTGATTCCCAATCTGTGCTTATTAATCTCTGTCTTTGCAAGAAGCAGATGAGGGATTATTTTCAAATGTTTTGTAATATTTAAAGGAACTTGTATTGAAAAATGTGGTGCTTTTCTTTCTTCATATAATAAGGATTGTGGTTTGCCTTTATGAATTTTATCGTGGTTGCCCTAGATTCCTAAGACAGAAGTGCAAGGAATGATTCATGTTCCCTCCCTTTAATTTAGGTAACATGATATTTGGCCTTAATTATTCTCTTAAATATGTTAAAAAAATAAAATTATGATTAGAGTTTGATAAAATTTCATATTATGATAGGCTGAAGCAGTAAAACAAAGCCAGAATTACGTAGAGCATGACCTTTCCTTGTATGATGTCTCCTTGTATAAAAATAAGTCTCATCAGGCTGTGATTTAGATGCCAAGCCAAAGGATGGTAACTGTAATTAGAGGCTTAAAATGGCAAGATGAAATATCCTTACATTAAGTTTAAATTGAAGTCTTAAAAAGATCAGGCAAATGTTTGATAATTTTTCCATCTTATTTATACAGTACCCAACTAACTTATTTCTTGTTACTTGTCAGTTCTGCAATGTCTTATATTATGGAAATATCCTCATTAGTAGTATTCTCAGTGGAATAATTGGGGCATTATGATTTTATATTATCTTTTCTACAACCGGGCAAATGACTGCTGTGCATTTCTAACATTACTTTCAAATGTACAGGGACAATACGAAAAAGCACTATAAGACTTATTTATATGATAGGTTTTAAAATCTGGGAGAAATAGATCATTTTATTTGCTGCAAGAGGAGTTTGAGGAAAAGCAGAGTAGACAATAAAATTTCATTAATCCTATGTTGGTACAGTTTGTTTTAATTTCATACCATTTTTATCTCATCGTACGTTTTATAATATGACGGGTATCTTGGGTATTTTTTTGGTAGCTGCTCAATTATTGTGTGGTTTGTAATGAAAATGCTGACACAGCTTTACCAATTCAAACTCAATCAAATTCAAATGTATGAACAGCATTATTCTAGCAGTATGGATAGTCATTTCAGGAATAAGTTTAGACATTTGCCTTGGAGCAAAGCGTGACTGATACCCGTAAGCTAGCGATAGAAAAAAAAAATAGAGGCAAAAGTCTTTTTGACCATGACTGGAGAGAGCAAAAATCCTGTAATCTCACTAACAGCCCTCTGAAAGGATACTGCAAGAACAGGTTAAGATATAAAAAATTCTGTAACAAGTACAGTGTTTTGGGAATAAATTGTGAAATACAAAGCAGAAAGGGAAAAGTCTCCTAAAGAATCAAAAAACTTTTCAAAGGAGTGAAAAATTGTTTTCCGCCTCCCAAGGAGAAGATTAGTTCGTTTTCAAAGCAATGCACTGAGACTTAATTGAGCAATTCTTACTGACTTTAAAGAGAGTTCATATGGCTACGTTTCTTAGCACAGCTTTGAAAATCTGCCCCCTAATGTGGGGTAGTAGTTATCTGAGAACTTGTAGTAAAGAATCTGAATTTTTTATTTTTCCCTCACATGCATCAGTGAGAGAATTTAGATACCTAATCATCATATATTTTTCACATGGAAGTTTTTTAAGTGATTACATTCTCTAACCTGGCCTACCCAGAGAATGACTGTCATGGTTTGGGTGGTACCTCAAATCAGGACAATGACACATGCAGCTTTTCGAGTCCTCAATCATTCTTTGCTTGTTCATTTCAGTTGCCCTGGAATTTCCATCTCCTTCCCAACTTCCAGGCTGCCTTCTGATCAATACAGCACATCCACAGAGAAGATGGGAAGAAGAGCCTTCTTCCCATTGTAGTGTGGATCCTTCACCTGATTTCTCCACTTGCCTCCTGTCTAGCCACATAATTGGCATACAGAGACCAGGGCTAAAGGATACACACCCTCTTAGTCCTTCCTGATTTCTCACTTTCCTGCCTCTTCCTTCTCTTTCCAATTCCTTGTCTTCTAACTTTGTTTTAAAATCACGTATTTTCTTCAATACTTGCTATCTGGAGTGAGGATCAGGAAAGTAAAATGGAATTTTATGTTCTATACAAAATTGTCTCACCTGTGCACTGGCTGTCAATGAAAACAAAAAAGCCATTTAAAGAGAAATTACCGTCAGGTGGTTGAGACCAAAAGGGACTCATTAACACGTGTCTGCTTCCTTTTGACAAATACATAATACATTTAGTAGCAATCAATTAATGCCAATGGAAGATCTCCTATTATTTTAAATCTCCTGTTGAAAAATAATTTTCTTATGCAAGATTATTCTGCTTCTTTTTTTGAGACCATCACTCTCATGACTATAATTCCCCAAGTCAATGTCTGTCATTTATATCCACCCTTTACTCCTGCTGAAAAGGATGAAGCTTAGACATCTTTTCAGTGTTTTCTGGAGACAGAAAGTGAACTGAAAGAAAAAAGTCAGAGGTTTTAGTAGAGGGTTTTTTTAAAGTAAAATTGACTTTCTGCAGTCGCTGCATATAATTTTCCTGGTAAGTAGGCAGGGTTTTCAGATCAAGAGTAATGGCAACTGAATTTTTGTGGGTGTCATTTTTTTTTTCAGTTTTAATGAATGCATATATATAAACCTTACTTTTGAGGATATTTTTCTTGAAACTTTGTTGGACTGGACTTTTCATTTCACTGTTGGACAGCCAGGGTATGACAGACAGGCATGGGTAATTCAATCCAGCCAGCCTTGCTGAATGACTGGAGCTCTGGTCTAACTCAACACCCTGCTATTAAGAAACCAAATATCATGCCCAAGTGGGTTCAGGTCGAGTATGTTGTACCTCCTATCTGTTCTCCTTATTCTTCTAGCTTTATTCTTACTTTCCTCTTTCTTTTGGCACCAGAGGTGAAGTGACAGATAATTACAGGATGAAGTTGCACAACATCTGCCTGTATTTTGTGCCATGAAACTTTCCCTGTTGGCCATTTACCCCCTGAATACGTTCTCATTCATACGGCTAATGGGTGTTATAAAATGTTAGCTGGCGAGTACCTGATGTTATATTCTGCCCTCCTGCTAGTTGTTATGACTTCAATAAACTGTATTTTTAGGAAAAACAAAGGAAAACAGACAAACAAACAAAAAAAAGAAACAAAGACATTTGAAAACAAAGGCAAAAAAATAAATAAGAAATCAGTTGTTAAAATTTTTCCTTCTTAGAAGAATGTATTCCTCTTACGTTTTTACATAAAGTCCATAATGCAAAGCTAAAGACCAAACTAATTTTAGGCAAATGTGACAATAATTTAAAGTAATCTTTATTCTTGTTCAGCAAATAAGAAAAATGGTCTGCTGTCTGATGTTGACCCTAATTCTAGTTTGGATCAGACATGTGTACAGTGTTAGATTTCCTAATGCAGCTCAAATCTAAATACTTGGGTCCCCTTTCTGGTTGGCACACTGCAGACCTTGGAATCAGGCAAAGTGCCTGGCAACTTTTCTTTTTTACTTTGTGCTCCAGGCGTTTCTTGTACCTGAAATAGCATTGTATCACTGAAAAAACCTAAAAGCCCCGGTTTTTT
>VXAK01024580.1:0-24390 GCA_013399435.1 Arenaria interpres | reverse complement strand
TACTTCTATCTTTCTTAATTGTTATTAAACTGGCTACATCTCATTTCCACAAAGAATATTTAGGTGAAATAGCCAATCGTAATCATTGAGTACAGTAAAGATCAATGTAAAGTATATAGTTAAGGACATTAAATTAAAAATATATAAATAAGGCAAATTATGGCCATGGCTGTGGAAAGGCGCTAACACTGAGCTGTTACACTTAAGGCTGAATTACAGTCTCTAATGCAACTCTGCCATTTCTCCTTCCATTTCTGAATATTTCATCTTCTTGGTGGCAATGTTCCATGTCTGATTCCTATCCAAGGGCAATTAAAAAAAAGTTGGAACTAAAATAGTCTTTTTTTCCCCTGAATGTAAGGAGAGAGCTAAACCCAAACTTTTCCCATTATAAAAAGAAGAGAAATAGTGCCTTTTGAGCAACCTTACAGACAAAATAACTGTGTGCTGTAAGATTCAATACAGCACAGGAAGTATAAAAGTCCTTTTCATTGTTCTGAAGGAAATTAATTTTAATCTGCCCCAGTCCTGATCCTTCTTTTACCTGTGTCTTTAGAGCATTCAGAACAGATCCGGCAGCAGAAGGCTCATAAATTCCTGTTCCTGATCTGAGGCTATTCTAGTATTAGACCACACAGTCTTTATACACGGGAGCTCTTGTTCTCTGAAATAATTCTTCAGCACTCCAATAGGTCTGCTATATGTGATTAAGGTTCATCAGCACATATGAGGGTTGAGCAATTTTTCTTCTAATTGTTATCTATGCTTTAATCTTTTTTTAGTTAATACTCATGCTACCCTGTTCACAGATTCTTCCATTTATGTGAGATATTTGGATTTTAAATGGCTTATGTGAGAGAACACGGGATATTTGGAAAAGATTTCTGCATTCAGTGGCAAATCACTGACTAGCTTCAAAGAAGCAAGAATTAACAATCATATAGCTTTGTTGGCACAGAACCCTCTTATATCTGACAGACCATGTAGCCTCCCCGAAAAACTCTTCAGATCAGTGCACATGGTTTTATCCTCTCTGAAAAAGAATTTATCCTTCTGCTGAGTGCATTGATCTTCAGAAATCAATACCTTACGCAGGTTTAAAGCACTGATATTAGGTTTGCTTTACAGACTGTAAAACTTGAGACATGCTTTATCTTGATTTACATCCTTCTCAATGTGAAGTCCAAGTCCTGAACTTTAAAATATTTCTTCTCTTTAGGAAAGGATTTTTGTTTTCTGTGAGGTGGTTTTTTTGTGTGTGGTTTCTTTTGACTAGTTATCTGTCTTCAAGACCACGGTCTAATTTGTATTCTCCTACTTTCTTCTCAAAACTGTTTTGTGGAATCTCATCAAATGTCTTGCTGAAGTCAAGTATACTTCTGGCCTCTTGTATTATGTCCACAAATTTTGTTTTTATATCTCTGAAAGAGATTAATTTGAGTTGACCAGCTCTGGTTTTTACAAGTGCACATACTATTATCCAAGGTGCTTAAACTACCTGTCTGATTTATTAATCAATCCACCCTGTTGTTGAAACAAAACTTTTCAGTTTCAGATTTCCCAAGTCTTTCTATATCTTCAATTGGAAAAAGTAGATTCAATATATTCACTTTAAACCTGAAACACTATGTCATGAAGATTTGTCATGCCATCAAACCAGCCTTCTCAAATCCTATGTACTAATTAAAAATGTGTTTCGTTATAGACATTAGTGTCTAAAGGTTATTACTATTATCAATGCCTTCTCATTTATGGGAAGAAATCAACAGTTTATTTTTTAATAACCACATCCCAAATTACTTTGCAGCTCATACAGCTGCTTCTCTTACTCTAGCTTCCATAACTGGGTTTTACAGAGAGAAAATGAACCATTTCAGAAAGCTGAGCTGTACCCAGCTTTGCTTGAGGAAGAAGTGCTCTCCTCCCTTGCTTAGATGCAGTGTTTCCCTGTGAGTTCACCCACGTATATCAGTCCTATTTTTGTCCATCTTACGCAATTAAAAAAAAAAAAAAAAGGAAAGGAAAGTAAAAGAAAAGAAAAGAAAAAAAGGATTGGAATGACTGCATACAGTCCTAGCGATCCAGAAGGCAAATCAGCTGGAGATGCAGCACGATAACAGTATGCCAGCTTCTGAGCCCAACTCAGTCTGACAACAAATCCCCGTGGGACGGAAGGAGTCTGTCACTAGTAACAATATACAGCTATTGGCAGCAGAGGTAGCTTTAAGGTGCCTCCTACCTTCCTAGTAACAGCAGGCCTGTTGCTGAAAGCACTGAGAATATTACACATTAGCTATTATGCAAAATTCAGATTGTAAATTAGCAAATCCATCAGTCATATTGATTTGGTTCACACTTAGGAGATTCTGTATAGTTCCCCATGCGCAAGTATTAGAATTTATTATTTTTTTTTTTGCAAAATATTGTTAGGACTGATTAAAGTTTTGGTTTCTGATTCTGATGTGTCATAGCAGTTAAATGCAAAATAATGATACATAAATCATATGCTACAATAAGCATGTGTCTAAGATAGACATCACATGTCAGTACAAAGATTTGGAGACAGACAAATCAGCTGTCAACCATGCTAATTGCAATGCTCTCTGGAAAATGACTCTACCTCCATCACCAAAAATAGGACAACGTAATCTGTAGCTAAATAAATAGCATAATTATATGTTTGCAGATAAGCCATTTTAATTCATTTTGGGATCAGCCAGAAAAGACTTGAGCTCTGTCCTACTGCTTGTGTCTAACTCCTTAGAAGACCATAAGATCAGAAGTTATTTTTGTTCTTTTCTGAATCAATAGATGCTTCTGCCTCAAACAATGTTGAACACGGCTCATTCAGTTTATAAAAAATAGATTTATTAAACATAACTAGCTATCTTTTCTGCAGTAAGAAAAATAACAAAACCAGATGTTAGCACAATCCCATCTAACAAAACAAGACCTTCTCTTTATCCATTCTTGTCCAAAAGTTGTATTTAAAAGCTATGCTCTCCATGCTGCAGCAAAGTTGTTTTAAAATAATAATAATAAAAAAGGCAGTAAAAGGTGCTATTTGGAGGAATTCTGTATTGGCTTACTTCTAAATCCCTGATTTTTGGCAACTTCAAATTTCAGCATACAAAAATGGCTGTGACGATCCTGCAAAATGCCTCTCACTGGTCTTCACTGGTCAGATAGACCATGATCCCAGGTCCACTAAACTCAGAAGGGAGGTCAGCCATGATCTTGGAGTACGAGTGCAAGCCACAAGGTGATCCCAGTCCCACTAAGTTAGTAGTGAATCTTTCATTGGCTTCAAGGTCTAATATCAAGTCTTGTTCGTGAGTACCGGGTGCAGAGGACTTGATCACAAAGACAAGCTGTGAGAACCAGCGTGGTGTTAAACACTGCCGTGAATAAACACTTGTCCAGATAAAAGAGTCCATGGAGATTTTCTACTGCAGAGAAGATGACAAAGAAAAAATAAGCACAGCTATAGTGAGAGAGGATAGCAACTGCTAATATCCAGAGTGACAGAATAGAAGCTGGATGTCATTAGTGACTTGAATTAATTTCTCTCCTTCCTTAGCCAAAGACAGGAGACTTCAGCCTCAGCTTGTCTGGTCCCAGAGAAGACAAGGCAAAGGAGAAAATGGAAACCAAAATATCAGAGTGAATGTGAAATATCAAAGAAAAAAGGAATAGATACAGATAAATATGTGAGTATGGTAATTGCCTAATGCAAATACACAAGTGCGTGTTAACTTACTGCAGTTCATAGACTGTCTTTCGAAATTTTATAGAAAAAAGTATTTTACTCTCTTGTAAGCCCCTCAATAAAATAATAAAGATACTAATTCTAGCCCATAAAAAGCCAATTGCTAAAATATTAGTAGATGTTCAATTTAGTCAGAAGAACTAAAGTAGTTGATCCTCCTTCTTCTGCCTGCTCTCTACTCGTCAGCCTTCCTTCTTCAGCCAATGAGGTTGAAATCCTGAGGCTTGTTTCCTCCTGCTCCTAAACCTCCTTTCCAACAGTCTACCCCAGAAGAATCGCCTTCTTTTGATGTTTCTCTTTTAGTAACTTACTAACAGGATTGTGAACAAATGTACTAGAATAAGAGGGATTACCCAATTCAGTTTCTGCAAAACCATACCACAAATGCAAGGGAAGCTTTCACAGACATGGGAAATATGGGATAGCATATGCAACTGGTTGTCTGAGGAGAAGGGACTATGCCAATTTCCTTGGGCTTCATTTCCTCTCTACTCCTTTCTGATACATCCAAGCAGGCAGGAGATAAACACTTTCCTAGAATTGCAGGGTATCTAGCTTTAGCTGTGCCACACAGCCAGAGACTCCAACACCTTAATCTTGCTGAGATCCTAGATAGTGCTGTGGAGCTGAAGATAATACTGTGGTTGGGAGAGGCTGAATCAGCTTTCCAGTGCAAACATTTGCCATTTAATGGAAACTTACACATCTCTAAGCACGTTCGGCTCCAGAACTGAATCCAGTAAAGAAAAAGTAGGCTTCCCCTGTAATTACTGCTATGCAGCATGATACATCTTGCCTTCTGTTTCCTGTCTAAAACAGACTATTCTTTCCACAAAATATAATGCCAACTGCTGTTATGATTTTTTGGAACATTCATAGGACTTTCTGTGAATGATATGGCATCAGTAATGTTATTTATGCAAGCTGCCCATCTAAACTCAAAATACCTTGGCACCCATTCCTATACCAAAGCTCCCAATCAATATGGGAACAGGCTGAGTGCCATCTGAAAACATAGACATGAATGTAGGCAGCCAACACATCCTTTTTTATGATCATATGTGTGCTTCGGGCAGGAGTGCCAGCAGACGGTCTGGCAGCTTGCTGCTGAGACTCAGAGAGATAACCCCTTTTCTTTTTGAATTTCAGCTTTTTTTTTTTTTTTTTTTCTTTCATTTTGAGGAGTACTTGACTATTCTTACATCTCTTTTAGAATATCGATGTACTGAAAAGCACCTTTTATTTGTTGTTATAATGAAAAGATCCTATATTTTTCTTGGAAGAAAATCTTTCTATGACAGAAATTCCACTAGTAAGTATTTTTTGCTGCTTGGCCAACATTTTCAAACGTACAAAGTTTCAGAGGTTTTAAACAGTCCTGAAAAAAATATTAGTAGTTCCTATTCTGTGTGATATGACAAAGGAAATACTGTATTCATTCTGACTTGGGTTCATATTAGATAGGGTGACATGCAAGCCCTGTTACTGAAAGATGTGGGATTGCTTACTCCATACAGGCTAAACCTAATTCTGGCCTCTTCTGCGTTAGAGATGATTAGAAAGAATTAGGTCTTGACACCATAGTCTGACCTCCTTCTTGCAGGATATTACAATAACTCTTTGTACTCACATAAAATTCTCAATTGCTTTTTTGAATCTTTTTCATTTTTAGGACAAAATGACTTTCTGTCTAATGAGTTCCTCAGTTTTGCTGCACCCTTGCTGGGTGATAAACTATTTTCTCTTTTTATTTTAAATTTTGAATTTTGATAATCCTATTCCTTATGCATTAGGAAACAAAGACCTATCTGATTTAAAAATATTCTTAAAGCTGTCTCAGTCTTTTCAAACTCTTTGCAAGAACTTTTTCTCACCCAGTTATTCTTATCACTCTTCTCTGAATCTTATGTGCTTCTTTATTATGCATACTTTACACATTATTCCGGACAGCAATAGCAGAAAAGCTACATTTTTGTGGCATATAAAATAATTATTATATTCTTCATACTATTGATCGTTCTGTTCCTTATGCATACTTAGTATTGTATTTACTTTATGTCTGAAATTGCATAGTGAACACAGGTCTCCATTTAATTGGTTGCAATGACATATAAGATCATTGGCGTTAATGTAAAATCCTATAGAGTGTATGAATGTTTAATTCCTTTCCCCCTCATCCCTCACACTCTTCACATTACTTGTATTTATTGGTACTGAAATGCATTGGCCCATTGTTTTAACATGTTTAAGTCTTTCTCAGACTATATGTTACCCCATGACTACTTTCCCTAGCAGCATGGAGCACCTTGGAAGTCAAAAGAAATTGTGGTAAGAGTCTCTTTTATATATAGGAACTTGATTTACCTATAGGGAGATGTCCAAAGTTTCAGAGAAGATAGGAGAGAGGCACAGTGTCTCTTCTCAAAACAATGGTAATTACAGCCTATCATCTCAGACAGGCATTCTACTATATTGCTTTTAATTCTTGTTTCATCCAGGTATGAAAATTTCTTGTCTCATGTACTCGAATGAGTAAGAGGAATTTTAAAAATAGAGAAAAAACATTTGCTACCTGTTAGCAATTTGCTGCATCAACTGTGCTTCATTAGATACTTAAAACTTTGGATAACAAATTAGCCATTTTAGTTTATCTGTTTCAGAACTCAGAATATATCAACTCGAGGGCTGGTTCATTGCTTCTGCGTGAGATATCTGTAAAAATTACTCTTGTTTCTCATTATTTTTCTTTTAAAAAAAAAGAAAAAGGAAAGGACAAAGAAGCCATTTCTGCTCAGTAATATGTTTGATCGTTGCTTGATTGAATACTCAGTGGGCCAGTCTCCTCTCACAGGATTCCTACTTCTGTTAGGCTACAAAAATATGAAACAATCTATGGAATGCTATTTAGAGGTTTTGGAATTAGAAATTAGAATACTTAAATTTTGAAAAAAATTTTTTTAAGGAATTCCAAGATCTACTTATAAATATCCTGAGTACTGGAAGTCAAGTCTGTCACTATATAAATCTGTTATTAAAATATATATACATCATATTCATATACATATACATATACACAGACACGTGTGAATTTAAGGGTCTAAGATCTAACCTTGTTATTCAGCTTTGATAGTGTTAATGTCAAGATGTATGTACTAGGGCACAAGAAGATAACTGATAACTTCATGAACCCAAGTTGTGGTCATCTGTATTATTTATAAAAATGTTACTATAATGCCTAAAGATAATCTGCTAGATACATGTACAGCTGACTGTACATCAAATCTGTTGGCCACAAGTATTCTTACAATTAAAATATTTTGCAGGTTGTTATTGTGTTACTGATTATAAAAGCTTTTCTTTAACCTGTTCTTCTGTCATAGATTTACAATAGAGGAAACGTAAGTCTGTTGTCTCCTTTTTGTACAGATGTGAATGTAGAAAAACTTCTGATGAAATTTTTATAAAAGGAACTATCAAGTTGCTTTTTCTTTAAATACAAAGCTATTAGCTTTTGATTCACAATGAAATTTTTGTATCAACATTACCAGGAACTGAAATATCAAATGAAATAATTGTGTTTTGGAAATACACACTGTCAGCTTTTGATTTACCATCATGTCTTTGATGAATGCAAAACTATTTTCCGGAGTTTTCCAGGCCTTTGTGGACCTAGAGCTCCAAGAATGGCCTGGGAATCCCAGGGAGGGACAGGTATAGGAAAAGACAGAGAATGAGGGGTATTTCAGTATTAAATTCTGCAGTGAAACTAAACATTTGGACCATCACTACTTTTAACCACGCACAGTGTAGCTGGAGTGGGAGAACATAGGTGGGAGAGCCAAACCTACCTTTATCCTGTTCAGATTTTCTGAGTTATTATGTAGAGCTGATATTCCTACACCCTAAATTCACCAAGCAAGATTGCATGCTGGAACAAAAACAGTTCCTCCTGCATCTAGTAGCAGTCCCACTTTTACTAGTAGCTCCCCTTGTTTTTTCATAAAGCACCTTATCTGCCAGCGCTGCAAATAAGCAAAAGTGTCCCCTGCTCTTTGTAGCTCTCTCCAGGCTTCAAGAACTGAGCAACAGAGGGAAACAAATGCCTACTGTTGCTTCAATGCATGCCAGCCCCTTCCTTTTCCATTGCTGTACCCAACCTCAACCAGGCTGTGGTAAATATCCTTGTGCTAACGCTGTCACTGGTTATGTGACATTCAGAATTGATAGCTTCGGGGAACGGTATTATGCAGTGGAAATAGCTTGCAGCTTGGGCCTCAGCTGGTGAAACTAAATGCTGAAGTGCTGTGAAGGGTGACTTATTCCCAGTCACCCAGCTATTTGGTTTCTCTCTAAGGTCTTTGACAGATGAGCAGATCTTGTTGCAGTAGTTGAAGGCATTATCATCCCCAGCTGCCAGCTCAGCTACTCTGCTGTAGGTTACCACCTCCATAATAGCGTTTGCTGTTTGCAGAGAATCAGTCCTTCTAATCTGTAGCTTGGCATTTTGCTCAAACTTAGTTTCAGCAGAAAATTAGGCTAAAATACTAGACTCATTACCAGGGGGTGAGAAGTGCAAGTAGCTACAGCCTTCTCCAAATCAAGAACTCTTCTGACTCAGCCATGCCAACTTGGGATTGAAGGTGTGTCAAAATCTAGCTTTGTGATTCATGGGTATTTTCAAATGTTCTTTCTAACAGAATCAAAATTAAATCATTTTTATTATTAATTTTTTTCCACATAGCTTTGTTCAACCTAACCTGAAGGGTAAGACCAATAATACTAAGGAGTTTTCAAATTGTTTGCAATATCCTATTTTAAAAACCTACCTCACTGCTTATGGCTTTGCCATGTTAGGAAATGTTTAGTCTGAAATTCTGCACAATATAAGTCTGAATTTTCTTGGAAAATTGGTTTAATTAAAATACTTCTACTTTCCTGAAGCATGAGACAAAAGAAAGAGATATTTTGTTTGAAAACTACAACTGAAAATTAATTCAGTCAGCACAAGTATCCTTTGAGG
The DNA here is from genome assembly GCA_013399435.1 of Arenaria interpres. Lineage (NCBI taxonomy): Eukaryota > Metazoa > Chordata > Aves > Charadriiformes > Scolopacidae > Arenaria > Arenaria interpres. Next base: position 15,601 of record VXAK01024580.1, on the reverse strand, counting down.
ACACTCATTTCTGATACCTGAAAAAGTATTAGACCCTGGATCCACAGGCACTGATAGGGGTATACTCTCCCGGTGGTCTGTGGCTTAAAAATTTCTGGGCTGAGGAAATTTCTGGACCCAGACCATACATGTTGATTGATTTATTTAACTACTTTTTGAGCCCTTGTAAACTTTTGGCCTCTTCTGTCTTCCATAGCAATGAATGTTATACTTGAGCAGTGTGTTGTTTGAAGAATGGATTTTGCTTTGCTTTGAACCTTCTACCCGTTAATTTCTTCTGATGGCTCTTAGTTTTGTGCCATGAGAGCTCTTAGTTTTGTGTCATGAGAAGTAATGTCATTCTCTGTTTGTGTTTTCCAAGCTACTCATGATACCCTATACATCTGTTATAGTCCACTTCAGTAATGTTTTTCAAGGCTGAAGAATCCTACCACTTGTAATCTTTCTCCACATAGTTGTTTTGCCTTGTAAATCTCCTCTTCACTTTTCTAGTGGTATAGTATCCTTTCCTGAGATGAGATAGGGACAGGGGATACACAAACCATTCAAGATGAAGGTGCATCACTAGTTCACAATGTCATATTCATGTTTTCTGTTCTTCACTCTTTTTTCCTCTTGCTGTTTTTTCCAACTTTGGTAGGCTTGTTGATTTGTTGTTTTGGGTTTTTTTTTCATTATTTACTACTGATCTGATACTTTAAACTGCTAAGGTACTCTAAAATTTCTTCTCTGAGGGGCAACAGCTAATCTAGAGACGGTCAGTTATGTACGATTAGAATTACTTTTCCACATGTGCAATGCTTTATGTTTATTGTAATCCTCATTGTATTGCTCAGCTACCCAATAACCTACCAATATTTAATATTTCTTCTCAGTTGGATTTTGGTCTAACTGTGTTGAAGAATTTAGTATCAACACCAAAACTTTTGCGCTTGCAATTGATTCCCTCCCTCATACGAAATCCTTATAGCTAGCGGTTGTGCAGGAGAGGCAGTTTCCTGAGTGACTGCTTTACTTTTTTGAAAAATAAGCTGTGTAGTCAATGAGGCAGGAGTTTGTCAAGAAGAAAAGAAATCTCAGGTGTCATGCTACATATGCATTTAGGGAAGAACATTTGCTTGACTTTGCCTGACACTTGATCCTTTCCTTTTAAGGTAGTAGCTGTGCAAAAACATTAATCTTGTGTATGCTGAATTGCATATAGTACATACACATAATTTTACATAATAATGAAACCACTTTATGTTTTACGGTTTGCTGGCTAAAATCTGCTTACAAACTAATGATGACAGAATTTCTGTTTCTGCTTGTAAACCTACTTATTTGCTGGCTCTTGAAGCACCGAAGATGCATTTGCAGAAAAACTGTAGCTGCTTGGAGACCTTAAGCTTTTCCCCTCCTCCACATGTGAAGAAAACATTCTGATGAAAAAAGAGAAGTTCTTTTTGCCTAAGCAATCCGATCATTACCGTACTCCATGCCAGAAAGGTCAAGGGAGTGTTTGTGAATTCTTGTGCTATCTGCTTGAAATAAAGACTATAGCTTATGAAGTTACTTTCAAAGTCATTACCATACAGCATAGAAATTATTACAAAAATAACATATTCATGTTGTTTTGGGTGATTTGTATTTCATCTTTTGTATCGTATTTATTCATGGAGATAAGTAGTGTTTAGATCATGGGAAGTTTTTCAGCCTGTGGCTATTTCATTTTGGGCTCTATAGGTTTGTTTCTAGCACTTCAGTGTGTCTGATAATGAATCTACCCTTAAAATCAAAATTCCAAGACCCATATTTTCTCACCCCTTTGATTATTTAGGGATGAAGGATTTTCCAAAATTGCCAGAGGAAACCAAAGACAGCATAATGCGCCACGTAATTCTTTTTTGCTTAACATAACATGCCACTGACAAAGCTCAAATACACAATAAAGTATTTCAAAAGGGAGTTAGGTCCAAAAGCTGTCTTTAGCTAAGGGTCTGCACTGCTTCTGGCATGGACACAGGCACCGGTGTCTATGTGGTTGTCCGCACTTGTGTCACGGTTTTAGCCTGAGGCAACTGTCACACTCCAGGCAATGTCTGGGCATGCCTGGGGCATAGCAGAGGAGAAGGAATACTTTCCGTAGTTTACCTGGATGGGGTAAAAACAGGAATACAACTGGACATACGCTGTTTGTTACTAACTGTGATTCACTAGTACAGTTCTTCTGGATACTGAAACACCTCAGAGATCACTCCCCACTGCTTCAACCTCAGCTGGAGCTCATGGTGCCCCTATGTGCCTAAGAATGTTTGCAAACAGCCTTTTGGGTTTTTGCTCACCCTTCTGAGACCTCAACTTCTTTAAGAAAAAATCTCTTGAAACACATCATAGTTTTTAATGAAAGATGTTCTGCATTGTTAGACTGGTCCTGTATTTCATATGTTTGCTAATGCAAATATCACGTTTTTGTATGCTGTAAGATTACTGTTGTAGTATAACTATAGAAATAGTAGAGCAGTGCCATCTGTGATGCTGAGAATCTGAACACACAGTGTTTATTCAGCTATGAAGAGTTTATTTTGCAAATACGCATCTGAATCTCTGTAGAATAAACTATGTACAAAGTGTTTCATTCTGCCAGAGTAATGTTGCGTATCTGATGCCTTCACTTTCCCATTTTGCTCCTTCTTAAAGACCCAGAAGGGGACAGTTTGACTTCCCAATGGAGGCGATTTTTTTCTTAAAAGACTTCCAGGGCTGTTGTCTCCTGAAGTTCCTTCTGCCTCCAAGGGTCTCTGATCCATCTGTGCTTTCCAACCTAGAAGATCTCAAAGAGTTCCCACCTCATTTCTTTGGCATTTCTCTTCTATGTGCTAGATTAAATGTGCTTCTGCAAAGGAATTTTGTTATTGTACCATAGTACCTGTGAGATTTACTACCTATATCAAAACCATTAAAAATTTGCAAAAAACATTAGGATTAAAACCTTCATCTGGAAATCCAAGTAAGTTTGTGCTTATTTGATGTTTTTTTGGCTAAATATCTCTTCTTAAAGACAGACCTCTGGTAAACTGGGGCAATAGCATATTCTAGAATACAATGGTATTAGAGAAGCATTTTGAATTTTTTTTTTTCCCTGATTAATTTTTTTTTTGTAGTGTAGTTTACTACACTCCCTACGAGTCAGAGGAAATATAAATCCAGTGTTGCATAGACAGTTCAATACCTTCATGAGTTTGGCCTAGAGCCTAAAAGTAATGATTGTGGTTGTCTATTATTAGACATCTACTAAAAAAGTTTCAAAGGTACTGGGCAACTTTTACTGTTTTACCGGGTTTATGGATTCTCACTGTTGAGACATCAGAATATTTCTGTTTAGAGGACTAAATGCACATTTAGATCATTAGCATTCTGAACTTTGGTATGAAGAGTTTTTTGTTTGGTATTTCATAGGAATGATTAAATGAACAAAAATTTAGATACTCATTCATGAGTAGGCATTAAACCAAGAGAGTATGTGAAGAAGAACAAAAAGGTTTTGAAATTTATTCCAAGGGTTTCCATTTTCTCTACATATCTAAAATTACAATATTATGACCTGAGCAATAATTATCTTCAGGAATTAAGTAGTTTTTTATAGAAGGACTTTGTGCAAGCTTTGGTTTCTAAATGAACTGAGTTTCATTTACCTTTGTCTTTCAGTTTCTAGCTTGGGAAATGTGAAGTTGTGTTGATGTGAAATAGTGGTATTATATAATTCCTGAAAATGGCTGCTTCAGAAGCATCTTTTTTTCTTACTCCTTTGTTACTCATTCTTTCCATTTTTTGTTGTATTAATTTCCAGTAGGTTTGTGACTGTCAGGTGCATAAGCGCAAGACAGTCCTGTCTTTAATAGCCCTGGACTATTTGGTTTTTTAACTAGCTGTTCTAGGATGTGTCACCCTCCCTTCCATTTGTTAATTAATTCTATGCTAATTAGAAGTAGCTTACTTTTCATCTATTATTCTTTTGGAAATGGCACATTCTCATAACTTCTAATTTACTTCTCTCCAAGTATCATGCATAAGTGCTGGGAAATATGCTGCAGGATCATTTAAAAAGCAAGTAAACAAAATAAATCAGCCCAAACAAAAAATGTGGATGCAATGATGAAAATTAAGCATTAGACTTGGTGAAAAATATTAGCTTTTTGGTAGTCAAGACGTAAGCATTTTTTCATGTGCTTTGCATCAAATTTTTTAGCTGCATGGGTACTGCCTATTTTTTCTTTTACCCATCTTTATGTTTTTTAACCCTTTGACTGGCTTCCAAATGCTGAAGTTTCTGTTTTTTCTATTCACAGGTAGTTTAATCCTTTTTATGATGCACTGCCTGTTAGCTATGAGGAAAACCCTGATCTTTTTTTTCATGTGCTGTAGAGGTTTGGGGTATTGCCCTTTCTTTTTCCCAGAGTGAGAGAAATGAATCATTAAGATTAATATATTTTTATTTAACCCCCAATGGATTTTAATACTGGTACTTTATTGATTCTTTCTTTATATATATATAAACCAAAACAAAACAAATCAAAACAATCAAATATTTTGCCAGCTTTGTGTCAGACCATTTAAAGGGACAATTTGCCAGAAGCTTTTTGTTCTAAATGGTATCCAAATTTCAAAACAAAATTCCTAAGGTCCGTTAGACAAACAAAGAAGAAGAAAGTGGTCAGAGCTTGTGGTTTTGTATTACCTGCCTTCTGGCTAAAAGAACTAGTGAAATTTGGATTTTGAAATAACAAGAACTCATGCCTTTCAGTAGACCTTCTCCTCAGAGTAAAAGAAGAACTCACAGAGAGCTGGGACTTTGTGTATAAAAACAGTACTTATTTGGGACTGACAGCAAAAGCCCTAACTGGTCCCAAGTGAGTAGAAAGTTTGATCTGAAGTGAGACAAAATCTACTGAGAAACAAATGAAAAGGGAAAAAAATATCCCTACAGTGCAGAGGAGGGACACTGTTGCAATATTAACTTCAGATTAAGCAGCCAGACGTGTCTGTTCTTAATGGACAAAAAACATACATAGAGCAACAGCTCAGAATTACTGGATGTCTTACAAAAGCCAGAAGAGAGGGAAAATGGTGTTTTTTTAATGGCACATATGATCATAGATGGTTCTGACTTCTGAAGACTTGAATACATTTGCTTCCTTGCAGGTTTTATCAGACAAGTCAAGAGACTTTTATCAGACAAGTCACTGCCAAACATGCTAAGCAGAACTGAAGGTAACACCTCTCATCCAGAAATCTAGAGTTCCACCTGAATTCTAGTTTAGACAAAAGATAACCTTTGAACTGCAGAAACTATAAACCTAACTACCAAATCTAGAGATGGTAGAAGATATCCTTTGAAGAAACAAATAAAATTGTCTCTGTATGTAGATATAACACATTTGCTTCCTCTCCAGCACAACATGTTGCTACAATGGAAGGGACTGACAGTTATTGAATTGTTTAATACTGGAGACAAACTCAAGGTTCAGTTAATAGTGCAATAAACAAATAGTGTTATAAGTATATATTAATTTTATAGCCACAAAAGCTTTCTTAAAACTAAAATGCATTCAGGTTATTGGTATATTCTTGAGGAATTGACTAAGATAAATACTAGTTGTGCAATATTCTCAGATAAAAATTCATCTTGTCTAAGGGAAAATGTATGAGATATCTTTATTATAATTTTCATTGTGGAGACTGGCAATCAAAGTTAGGCATTATTCTGATACATGGAGTTCATACAAATCATTTGTTTCAAAAATTGTAAATTTATACTGATGAGATAAACTTCATTCTACAAGAGTCAGACATCAGCATCTCACTTGATGAGAATAAAAAATTAATCCTCATTATTTTCTCTTCTTGTAATTTCAATCAGGAGGTAAGAGTTTTCTGCTTCTCAGATTTTGTTCAAAGAACAAAATATATGGAAAGAAATTATTTTTTTTTTTCATTATGAAAAGTAAAGACTGCCCTAGACATGTCCACAAATTAGAGAAGTTGAGTTCTCCCTTTAGAATTGTATTTCTTTTCAGGCCACCCTCAATGATATTGCTTGGGCAAGATAAAATGAGGTAAGGCAGAACAAAGATCAGCACAAATAATGCAGCACCTGTTCCATTCAATCCATTTTAACTTTTTAAATGGGAATTATGAGGACACTAATCCTCTGTCATGTAGCAGCTGGGTCATATGGAGGGTAACATCAATAATTGCCAAAGTACATCCTTAAGCTCACTTAAACAGTGTACACTGAGCCCCACAGAATTCAGCTCAGAAAATAAGAGACTATTGTATAGTACAATATAGAGATAAAATAATGAAGGTGCTTAAGGGTAATGTTCTGCTAGAAAAGAACATTAGTTTGTCATGCTGTTTTAGCTTAATTTAGTGCTTCAAGGGACAAAGAAATTGTCTTGTCTTTGTTACATTGCCGAGAGAATCTGGACAAATTCTGAATAAAAATCACTTAGGTATCAACAGGGCAACATAAGGGGAAAACATAGACATCTAAATTAATATGAGGGAATGAAAAGATTTCTACCTAACCTATTTAGCTCCTTGAGAAGCTAAGCTTTTTTCTCAGAAAGCTGCTTCTGTGCCTGAAGTTCACCTGTCTTGCAGCTGAAATGATAGTCTAAGGACATTTGTTTCATTTAACTCCAGTCACAGTCTTTGTAGTCAACACAGATTGACAGGCATTTCAGGAAAATATCTTATTCCATCTTTAAAACAGGTAAAGGGTGGCTGTTTCTCCCCTTACAAGGGAACCAAGGTTAGCAAGCTGGCTAAGGGATCCTTTCCTAAGTGCTTCTTCCTTCCCATATTTGACCATGTAGACTTCCCATATTGGATGTGCTATGACCCCAAGAGGCCAGGATTAGCAGGAAAGTTTGAATTATGTTTGTCACTGCCTACAGCAGCTAGTGCAGCGCCAGATCCAAACTGGTGCTCATGCTTTTTCCACAACAGCCTTGGTTGTGGCTCCCTACCTCATGGCTAAAGAGAGCATCCTTCACCCAGGGAATAGGAAGGGATTCAAAGGAACAACTTTCATGTTTTCAGACATCCTTAACATTAGCCTTGTATCCTGGGCTCACTCCAACTTGCTTCTTGAACCTGCATTGCTCTGCAGCCCCAAGGCATGGGCAGAGACACAGATGAAATGAAAAACATTGCCTTTGTGGTATGGAGATTGGAGCATCCAGCAAGGATGCTGTGACTTGAGTAAAGGCCTTTGTTTCTGGGGCTGTATATGCATTTTACATTGAAAAGTTATTGGACTGAAAGTGTGAGTCATGCCATGAAGCACCTGCCTGGGAAGCAGAAAATGTGGGTGTGAATCCCATACAGTCAAGGGCCTAAGACCCATTCTAGCTGAGTGCTTTAACCAACATACGGAAAATGGGAGCTCTGCTCTGGTCATATCTAAAAGGACCATGAGATATTCCTTTTTACCAAATACACAAGCGAGGTGTCCAAGTGAATTGATTTCTAGTTACAAATCTACTCCAGTATAGGAATCTAACATGTATGTATAGGTAAATAAGGCATGTGTCTAAGAAGAAGAATAATGAATTTTAAATATATTCTCCTTTCTGGCATTTTCTACCAACCAACCTACTTGTTTTTCAGGCAGTTGTCAGTCCCAGGCAGTCTCAGGGGTCCGCATTTCTCCATTTCTTACAAAATGAACTGAGGCATCTAAATCAAATTATCTTTTTTTTTTNTTTCATCTGGTTTCTTTCCTTCTGTTTCATTAATTTATAATATTTTCATCTTTTCTTGTCAGGTGATTTCTCCTGTGAGAGACTTGAGGTAGAGAATTAATGTCAGAGAACTTGTGAAGAAGGTATTAATGTTAATCTGCTACTACAACGGTATTTTCGACATAAGCTCTGTAACAACAGTACTGTATAATGCAAGACAAGAGATTGAAATAACTGTGAAATTGCCTAGCATTTTAAGGGTCACATTAGCTGCAAAGAAATATGCAGGGTCTTATGCAAAACAGTGGTACTGGATACGATTAGGTATTGCCAAAGAGAAGAAAGCATCTCTTATGAAGCTGATCAAAATTCATGACCTGCATCAAATAAAAACCCCTTTAATAAGAAGTATATGAACTCTGTACACAGTAGCCTTGAACAGAGAGTGCAGGTTTTGGCAGATATTCATCTGATGGTAAGTTGTTCTTATTGAGCTCGCAAGGTCACTGCCCAAAAAAATTAATGTACTCTGTCATGATTCAGGAGAATATTGACTAACAAACATGAAGATGACTTTACATCTCTGTTTGGTATAGGCGTGGCTGAACTCACCTCTTATATATGATATAACTGTTACCAGTTCAGGTGTGGTGTCTCCAGGTCAGGAAGCATGTTAATAGATCAGAGTGGGTGCAGAGGAGACCGAAATTAGAAGCCTGGTAATGTGCTTCATAGTAAAATGATTGAGAAGTTGTCAACAAGAAGGTTAACAGTGCACTTGATCAAAGCTGATGAATATTCATGTGGAGGAGTGAAACCTAGATGTGATCTGAACCCAGAAGATACAAATAAAACTAGATCCAGTGGCTGGAGCACTAGAAATGAGTTGCAGGTTCTTGACTCCACTGGCAATTAACCATGGGAAGAATTTTAAAAAGCACTGTGGTGAATTGCCTGTCTCTTGGCTATTTTTCCTCTACTTTGGCATTTGGATTTTTTAGTGGGTTTTTTTCTCGAAGGAAAAACAAGAATGAATTTTGGAAGTTGTCTGACATCTACCACAGGTCTCAAAATGTATGTCTCAAGCTGGAGTTTAGAAAATATTCTGGGGACAGGGATGGGTGGGTCCTTGACAAGCCCATGGAAACCAAATGGGAAATGTGAGGAGGAGGAGAAGGTGTTTGAAATTGGTAAGAGCCCACTGATGGAGAAGTGGGCTTTTACCAGGAAATTTAAATCCCTTAGTTTTCTGCCTGCTTCTCTACATTAAGAATCTTGTTCTAAGCAGATGCTTTCGAGGACATGCAGAGGACGTACTTTGAGAAATGTGGTTGCAAAGGGTGTCAGACAGGTTGATCGCACTGATGCCTTCTGGCCTTCTAGGTTACGTGCTGCCTCCCTCACCCTGGCTTATGTAATATTTTAATTTTTATTTGCATACTAGTTATTGAAATTATCAATAAAAAACAACACTCAAGAGAAAAAAAAAATGGAATTCTAGGAGCTATATTTTGAAAGCTTCAATCCACTAAGTTATACATTTAATGATCGTGTTGAAAGGGCATTTTACAATCAGATTGATTTCTGATTGTAAAGTAGGAACTGATGAAAGAACCTGTTTTCCCCAAAAAGCTAATTTCTCCTGAAGTTGTACTGCAACAGTGAGCATTTTCTCAGTTGCCCCCTGCAAGTTCTCACAAATCATAACAGAATGTTTCAAATTAAGAAGCTATGTCAAGAGCCTAAATCAGTATTTCAGGCATGTCAATATATAACTTAAATTTCAAAAACACTCAATGCATAGAAGCTCCCACTGACCTCTGTGGAAGCTTCTTGCTTCTGCCTATTTTAGAATAAGGTTACTTTTTCATTTCCATAATAATGGAGAAACCTAATCTGTGTCTTGAAGTCTTTAAAATGTTGACTTAGTTCTTGGTCATGATATCTCACTCATATAGTCACAATTCCTTGGCAGTTTGGGGGTCAGGAATTACAGGGTTTTTTCTTATATAATAATAAAATATTAGGTTTTAATTATAAAAAAAGAAGTTTTAGCACTGTAAAATGATAGAGAAGCCAAAAGAATAATTGACTGTGAAAGTAGCTCCAAAGTAGGTCGTGTGGCCAAAAGCAAAATCTACTTCTGCTGTGCTATCATATTCATACAGACGTGCCACTAATATTATGGATATTTTAAAACAATGACAAAGACAAGAAAATTTCAAGTTAAATGACTTGCCTTACAGAAGTACTGAGTACCCACAAATCTGACTGACATCAGTACGAGCTGCAAGCACTTAACACCCCTGAAAATTATGGAAAATGTTATTGTTTACTTTTAGTTTATGCTGATATTCCTTTATAATGCTGGGGTTTCCAACAGTGAGAGCTTGTGACTTCCTGTGGCATGGCACTGTATGAAGTCCTCAAGCCTTACAAAGAAGTCTGCCAATAGCATTACCTGTGTGGGTCTCCATGACATTTATTGAGATTGGTGTCAAAGTCTTCTTCCATGCACACAACCTAGAGCTCTGTAGAAATTTTGGCAGCCCATTCATGGGATTGCACTGCTTTGCTTTGGGCAAAGTAGAGGGTATGGGCACCTTGGACTGCAAGAAATTTCCCCTCTGAGAGAGCTTCCTGCTGTTGAAGGCTCATGGGCACAGGTGAATAATTATGCCTAGCATAAACCTCTTACTTTTTGTGACTGTTCTGAGAGAGAAAAGAGTAAAAGAATGCAAATAGTCCTCCCTTAGTCTTTCCCTTCTTGACCCTGTTCTTCCAAGGTTCTCTCTGTTAAAAACATTGTAATATTGCTGGTATCATCTGTTCACTTGGTAAAATTGGAAGCTATGAATCTAAGATAATTCAGTTGGAAAAAAAAAAGATTTATTTCTTTCTCAAGAGTAAAAAAAGTTTGATATAATTTGAGTGATATAGAATAAAGAATATGCAATAACATAAGAACTAGGGAAGAGACTCCTCCATGTATGCAATAGCCTCAAATCCAGAGATTAGGATCTTCCAGTTTTTATATATTGAAACTTTGAATAACGTGTTAGATGTGTGGAAACCCTTGAATGCTTTTAAGCCATCCTGAAATCAATTCAACCCAGTCCCAATTACTTTCTCTTTTTTTTTTTTCTTTTTTTTTTTTTCTTTTTTTTTCTATTTTTTTTTCCCTGGACAGCTGAGATAGGAATCTGCTTTTCCATTCTCACACCTTCCGACTGCAAAAATAAAATAGGAGCATCATTGTTGACTATGTCATGTCAAAAGGTAATTTTTTTTTTTAAGTTTTGTATATGAGTTATAAAATGTCAAGCAATGGACTGTCTTGAACCTAAAGGTGAAACACCTCACAGAAAATGTTGAGCCTTTTTCAAAGTATTTTTTGTTTGAATGGGAGATTAATTGGAAATGTCTTGCTAGAGCAGTTTAATTTTTGCTAATTAGAAGGAGAAAAAAGCATGCAGAAATCTCGTTTTAGCTGCCACTTTTGGAACTCAGGAATCAATCATTGTCTCAGAGAAACACATTTATTTCTTAATCAGCACATTCAAGGGTTGCCATGACGCAGCAAAAGATGTAGGATTACATTTAACTGAACTTTGGTATGACTTGACAAATAATGCAGAAATTCACAGTGTGTGTTCACAGTATTAGGTGGACTGTTTATAACCCTTTGATATTGCTTCACTGGAAACAGCTAAATAGAACAGATAAGCACATTCGAACACTGTTAAGCAGTCATCTAAATGACACCATATTATTACTTTTTCTCTATGTAGAAGACATTGGAGCTCCTTTATTAACTACGATAAAATAAAGAACCTCATTCATGTCCTTATCCCAGGAGGAACAGGGGCATCCGTAATTGTTCGGATGCCTTCTGTACTAGAAGATGACTTCAGCAGAGGCTTTAAATGCTCAGCACCTCTCAGTTTCGAGCCATTAGCATTCATCTCCCTCTAGGGAATATGGACTTATTACTCACACATGAAATGAGGCACTGCTGAGGTTAGCAGCCCTCATAGCTCTTTCCAGCTCAGTGTCAAGATGAGTAAGTGACACCAATATGTGTTTGCAGCATAGATTAAAAGCGTGCTTGAAGAGGGCTGTGCAGAGAAGGTGACAACTGTCCTGGGTGGCAGGCTCCTGCTCCTGGGCTGCCAATGTTGCTCTAGCTGTAATGGCTCCTCTCCTATATTACATTCCAACTAAATCTGACCGGTGTGGTGGGTTGACCCTGACTGGATGCCAGATGCCCACCAAAGCCGCTCTAGCACTCCCCGTCCTCAACTGGCCAGGGAAGAGAAAAAATAATGAATGGCTCATGGGTTGAGATAAGGACAGGGAGACATCACTCACCAATTACCATCACAGGCAAAATAGGCTTGACTTGGAGAAAATTAATTTAATTTATCACCAATCCAGTCAGAAAAAGGTAATGAGATATAAAAAATGAATCCTAAAACACCCTCCCCCCACCTCTCCGTTCTTTCCTGGCTCAACTCACTCCCAATTTCTCTACTTCCTCTCCCTAAGTGGTGCAGGGTGGTGGGGAAAGGGAGTTGTCATGAGCTTATCACATGTTGCATCTGGTGCTCCTTCATCCTTAGGGGGAGGATTCCTCACACTCTTCCCGTGCTCCAGCATTCTCTCCCTTCCATGGGAGACAGTCCTCCAAAAACTTTTCCAACATGGTCCTTTCCTTGGGGTGCAGTCCTTCAGGAACAGACTGCTCCAATGTGTGTACCCCACAGGGTCACAAGTCCTGCCAGCAAACCTGCTCCAGCATGAGCTCTTCTCTCCACAGGTCATAGGTCCTGCCAGGAACCTGCTCCAGTGTGGGCTTCCCATGGGGTCACAGCCTCCTTCGGTCATCCAGCTGCTCTGATGTGGGGTCCTCCATGGGCTGCGAGTGGATATCTACTCCATTGTTAACCTCCATGGGCTGCAGGAGAACAGCCAGCCCCACCATGGTCTTCACCATGGGCTCCGGGGGAATTTCTGCTCCAATGTCTGGAGCACCTCCTCTCCATTCTTCACTGACCGTGATGTCTGCAGAGTTGTTTCTCTCACATGTTCTCATCCTCTCTTTTGTGGCTGATGTCGCACAGTTGGGTTTTTTTAACCTTAAGTATGTTCTCACAGAGGCGCTACCACTGTCACTGATGGGCTCAGACTTGGCCAGCAACAGGTCTGTCTTGGAGCCACCTGGCATTGGCTCTATCAGATGTATGGGAAGCTTCTAGCATCTTCTCACAGAAGCCACCCTTGTAGCTCCTTACTACCAAAACCTGGCCATGCAAACTAAATACAATAGGACAGGATGATATGGTACAAAAGCAACCATGGACACCCCTGTGAAATAGAACCCCTTGTTTAGCCTGAATCTAGGATGTGACATTAGATTTAAGAGGGTGACTATCAAATCCAAATGCTCTTGTTCTGTGTTCCAGGGTCACTGTGGAGTTGTGGGGTTTGTTTGGAGGAGACTGTTAAACATATTTTCATAGGAGATAGATCTCATGTTTAGAGAAGGATTAAAACCAAACTGGGTTAGGCTGTCATGCGATGGTAATCAAGTAGTTTGGCTGAAGTTCAGGCTCTTGGGATGCTACAGCAAGATGAGAGAAATGGTTTAACTGATAATTTAGGGGAGTGACTTTCAAAAGGGTATTTGGACATAGCAAGAAGATGTTTTTTCTGTGCTGTTCCAAAGTCTGTGCTGTCATACCTACCCTGCTTTTACTACCAGTTCATGCCAGAAGTAAGACTAAGCTTTTCCATCCATGTATTAAACATATTTTTATTTTGTAGGGGGTAACCTACCTTTGCAGCCTGGGTGTGCACCTCCACAGGCCCTTGGAACTCCACTGGGGTGAGGAGATGGGCACCCACAGTTTTAGTGCTGTTTCTGGGGAACATAGTAATGTTTGATACCTCAAAAAAAGAAATTGTCTCTCTTGGCCTGTATTTTGGAGCCTGGGCTATTCCAGCCAGCAGAAATCTGTTTCTCAGGTGCATGTAACATTGTTTTTTTGTTTGTTTGATGTTGTAGTTTTTTAGATTTAAAATATGCTTTTACTCAATACAGGAAGAATCACAGCAAATCATAGAATCATAGAATGGTTTGGGTTGGAAGGGACCTTAAAGATCATGTAGTTCCAACCCCCCTGCCATGGGCAGGGACACCTCCCACTAGACCAGGTTGCCCAAAGACCTATCCAGCCTGGCCTTGAACAGCTCCAGGGATGGGGCATCCACGACTTCCCTGGGCAACCTGTTCCAGTGTCTCACCACCCTCACAGTAAAGAATTTCTTTCTAGTATCTAATCTAAATCTCCCCTCTTCCAATTTAAAACCATTGCCCCTTGTCCTGTCACTGCACTTCCTGACAAAGAGTCCCTCTCCGGCTCTCCTGTAGGCTCCCTTCAGATATTGAAAGACCGCTATAAGGTCTCCCCGGAGCCTTCTCTTCTCCAGGCTGAACAACCCCAGCTCTCTCGGCCTGTCCTCATAGGAGAGGTGCTCGATCCCTCTGACCATCTTCGTGGCCCTCCACTGGACCCATTCCAGCAGATCCATGTCCTTCCTGTGTTGAAGACTCCAAAGCTGGACACCATACTCCAGGTGGGGTCTCACAAGCGCAGAGTAGAGGGACAGAATTACCTCCTGTTGCCTACTGGCCACGCTTCTCTTGATGCAGCCCAGGATGCGGTTGGCTTTCTGGGCTGCCAGTGCACATTGCTGGTTCATGTTGAGCTTCTCATCCACCAGCACCCCCAAGTCCTTCTCCCCAGGGCTGCTCTCCAGCCATTCTCCGCCCAACCTGTATTTGTGCCTGGGGTTGCCACGTCCCAGGTGCAGGACCCTGCACTTGGCTTGGTTAAACTTCATGCGATTTGCACAAGCCCACCTCTCAAGCCTGTCCAGGTCCCTCTGGATGGCATCCCTTCCCTCCAGCGTGTCGACTGCACCACCGAGTTTGGTGTCATCGGCAAACTTGCTGAGGGTGCACTCTATCCAACTGCCCATGATTTTATAAATCAATAAGAGAGTCATTGCCAAAAACCCCTGTGCCCAGACAGAGGCCACAGTGAAACCATGAGGAGTGACACCTGCCTGAATAAGAAATGCCATTCTCAGCTGCTGAAATGGTTCTTGACTGTATATTCCTGCCACTGTAATCAAAAAGAAAGGGAGGATTTTTAGAGCCTCCCTGTGCGTATGCACTATTCAAGTTTCCAGCTTTTGAACTGTGGCCAAATGTGTCCCCCCAGGGGCTGCACACCACACTTTCCCAGAGCCCCTTCTCTCTCTGTCCATCACACATCTCGGCACAGCACAGTACAAAAAGCACAGACACTTTTCCTTTGCTCGCTCTGTAGAAGACAGGTGGCTTGCAATGCTGTACTGAAATACATGAGACATTATTTGAAATCACTTTTTTTGCTTTTATTTTCTAGGTGATTGTTTTAGTTCATGTTGTGGGGAATTATATTGTAATGCATTTAACAAATATTTTAAGGCTATAAACCTAAAAATAACTAAAAGAAGCATTTTCTTATATTCTCTGTCTGCTTTATCTTCCCAAGACATCAACTACAGGACAAATACCTCTTTGTTATTGCCAGTAAACCAGCATTAAACCAGTATGATTCCCGAGGACTGTAATGAACTTGGCATCAAAAGAAGGTTGAATTACTGAAGACTGAAGTAATAAATTCAGCAATTACTTTATTTACTTTACAGTATGTGATCTATCCACTGAGTTCACTTGTATTTCCTCCCACTCTTGGAAAATAATTGAAAAACATGTTGAGAATACTGTATTTTATGTTTATCCAAAAAAAAAAAAAAAA
>VXAK01024578.1:77246-97488 GCA_013399435.1 Arenaria interpres | reverse complement strand
TAACAATCCAGACAAAATTCAAATCCTAAATGTCCTTTTCCTTCAGTAGTTGTTTTTGACTATGGAGCAGGAGCCTGAAATTTGGAATGAATATTGGTTTGCACTAATATATATTTGTCCATTTCCATAAACATATGGGCAAGACAATCTTTCCAGAATCACGCTGTGCTTAAAGCACAGGTTTAACAAAGCTTAGCTTGAGTCCTTCAATATTTTCTCCTGATTAAACAGACTTAACTTCAGAAACTACTGTTGGTGATCAAACTGTACCTGTGCCCTCCATACACAGTGACCGAACATGTCACAAACCCATGATTAAAGGTAAGCATGTCCTATCCCTTTTGTCCTCAGTTTTGCAGGTATGGAACTTGGAAACAAGATCTTGTTTATGGAAGTCCTTAGTGACTTTTCTCCTGCTTTATTTTTTGCCTCTTTTCCCTCTTTTTTCTTTTCTGTAGAAAGCTTATCTCCCTGGCGCTAATTCGGAAGAGATGCTCTGTAGCTTTGCTGGGGTAAAAAGTAAGCTGGACAAGGGAGATGACGGTAGAAGTGAAGGAGAGAAATTTGGACTAGAAATCAGGAAATGTTGGGTGTAGAAGTAGATGGTATGTGTCTAAAGAAAGAGATTGAGATGGGTTGGTAAGGATAGAAAGCTGGAGAGATGGTCTGTTTGATTGGGTTGGACAAGAAACAGTGTGTTGGGGTAAGAGGTAGGTATGTGGGTGGCAGACATGGACATGGGATAAGTCTTTACTCTTGGTAGCAGTTCATTGTATGTGAAAGTAATTTTCTTTTCCCAGTGGATGTTTTCTTCAGATTACAGAGTCAGGATCTGTCCACAGTAAATTCTCCCTTTAGTCTATGTCAATGATCCCAGCACAGTTTTGTGAGAGAAAGACCTTGATTCTTTTCTTGGATAAACTTTCTTTGATTTCTAAGCATATTACATCTATTTCTGCAGAAAACTATGAAACTTCTCTGCTGCTGTTGAAATTTATCCTGACTGATTTTAATTGTCTAAGAGTTATCCATACAGTTGACTTGGGAATATGTAGTAGGGAGATTTTTTTTTTAAAGTGGTCTTCTCAAGTTCAGACATTTAACCCAGAAATCTAAACTAAACTAAAAAAGACATTAAAGGCTACGTTTACACAGCTGGATGGCTTCATGGAAGCTCCTGGGGAGCCGCATTTCATACCAACTCATCTCTGTGACAAAACGTGAATCAACAGTCTCTTCAGTTTCCCTTTCCAGCTGAGTTAGATGTAGAAAATAAAATATTCTCCATAGTGGAAATCCCCTTTTTGTCCTTTGTTCGGTTCTAGTTTCGTAGCCAACACAGTCCAAAGATTTGAGTCTTCATCCCTAATGTTTTTTATAATATCGAGCAAGTCTTTGACACCAAGCTTTTCACTAAGTGCTAAGGGTATTTATGTTTTGGTGTTTTGGTTTGGTTTTTTTGGTGTTTCCCTTATTTTGTTTCCCCCCATTAATTTATTCCTAGATTTCAGTCCGGGATTCCAATTTGTGAAGGTATTATTCAGAGAGGCAACTGAAATGAATTTGCTTTTTAAGCTACAGACGCTATTACATAGTATTTAATACTATAAAAAACAGGCTTGATAATGAGAGAAGAAGGAAAAGAATGGAGAACAGATATTCTCAATATCCCGACTATCTCAGAGGCATAAAATCAAGAGACAATCTGGGTTTCATAGAGGCCGGTTAAGGGTCCTGAAAATAGATTTCTGTGAATCAGCTGCAAAGCTGCCTTTTCCTTTGACTATGAAAAATGTTAAATGAGCAAACAAGCAAACAAAAAAACCCCCCAAACCTCAGCCTTTTGCAGGAAACCTTTATGCAGGAAAGGTAGGTGCTTAAAAGTTATTCTCAAGAATCCCAGATAGGTATGTCTGACAGGAAAAGGACGTACTCTACCTCCAAACTTTGCATTCCAACCTGCTGAGCAGCACTAATATCAGCTCTCACTTTATTTGCATTTTATGAAGGTAAATTAATTGCAGCAATGTTTAGTGGAGCATCTCAAAACTATAATAAGAAGTGCAACAGAAAACTCATGATAAGTTACTACTTCTGTCTTCAGAAATAAAGTTTGAGTATTGTGTGGTAAATAAGTCACAGGGTGAAAGAATGGGCAGAAAACAAACCACTGAAGTGGAAACCTTACAAGACAAATACTGTTTCTCTGAGCACTGGGTAGAGGGATCTGGGGAAAAATGCTTGGTCATCCTGTCCCTTAAAGACTGCATGACGATGCATCTATACAAGGGCTTAAGTAAAGATTGTTCCAACAGTCTCAGTTTGGACAAATATGGGGAAGAAAGTGTCGTTATTCAAAGAGCAGGCTACTGAGGAGAAAATGGTAGATTTATGCAACTGCTTAGATTTCTGTGATTAAACATTGCCTCTTATAAAACCTACCCATCTTTAGATGCTCCATATTTCATATGGGATATCAGGTCAATATATAATTTTAATATGTATTTATGAGCTAGGATGTTTTTATTTTAAAAAGCTCATTACTGAAAATGTGAGAAAATGGAGTTGAACAGCTATTTCAACTTATTGTAGTTATTTCTGAAACACATGCCTAATTCCTTGTTACTGTTATCAGTTATTGCTCTGTTGTAATGATAACAATCGCACTGTGCCTGTCCCCATGTGTTGCACTACCCACATGCCCAGCCTCATCTCCTCTGCAATTTCTGCAGAGTGTGTTGAAAGCCACAACCACAGGCAAAGCCCTAAAACCTGAGTCTCTGCCTCACTTCTGTATTCTGGCAGCTCCAAGTTGGCCCAGTTGCTTGGAGTGTCCTGATGCTCTTCATTGCTCTGAGTCAATGTAAAAAGCAGCTCTGAGATCGTGTTTTGTTCACAGAAAATCAGTGAGGCAAAATCCACACATTCTGCCAAATTAAACTACTTGCAGTTGGCCTTTGCTGCTGCCCAAAGCCCAAACCAGTCAGAGCAGAAAACTCTTGTCATTCAGCACTCTTTTGTGGCTTGCTTTTTGTCTGCTAAAGCTGGCCCTCTCAAGCAACAGGTGTTGCTACTGGTAAAAAACATACATTTTCACTGGATTAATCCATGTCCTCCAAAAATACTTTTATGAAATGAAGTCTTTTTATTTTAAAGCACACAGAGACATATATAAATGTGTCAGTCTATCTATTATCTATCTAGCTGGTATTTTTAACATCTTGAATTTCTTCTTTTGAAAGACCATCAGTTAACCCTGGTAATAAGCAGTATAGCACTAGTGTTCTGTTTGCAACTAAGATAACACCCACTCTACAGACAGGCAAAACATATATTAAGATTTGCATGACACTTTGTGTTACTTGGTCCCAAAGCTCGAGCTCATTTGGTGAAATCAATGTCCACACAAATGCAGTGGGCTGTGATCCTTTATGGAGGGACTGGGCATTGCCTTGGTACAGCAGAAGTACAGCCAACCGATGAGACAGATGTCAGGAGAGAAAAATACAAACAGTAGAGGTGGATTTTATTTGTAATTTTTCCCCCAAGTAAAGCAAGCCTTTACTTGCTGTTTGATGGCATTTTTCTGGTCACCTGTTTGTTTGTCAGTCTGACTGTGGTATTTAATGTTACTGATTGTCCAAGGTGAAAACTAGAAAGCTGAAAATATAGCTCTTAGTTGGTATAATGGGCAGAAAGTCAATCTGAAATACCCATTTGGTGCTTTAGGCAGAAAAATAATTCTGCTGTCCTTTGTTACCACCTTTTCCTGTCACTTGTAGCAGTTTAATCAACTCCCTCGTTTTGAACATATAGCTCAACTTGTGTAAGTAGGTATAAATACATCCCTCTACCAGGAAAACCAACCACACCAAGCCTGGAGAGAATGGGGAGACTAAGTGACTCTCCAGAAATTCATTGCCATTCACTTTTTGTTTTTACAGCATTTTTTCCCAGAAGCAAGCAAGGGGGAAAGAAAAGCACCTTTGTCAAAGATAATCTTTTCTTAATAAGTACAATAAGTACAGCATATAAATATAGAACAACCTTTTTTTTTCCCCCTCAGACTTGCTAATTATTCCAATGTATGCTTTCATGGAATAACAATGCACCTGATGCGCCAGCCTCTGTCATCCTGTTACTATAGAAATTGCTCAATATAAGCCTCCTGGCAGTATAATCGGTTTAGCTCCCTTTAGCCATCAGGAAATAGCAAAATAGATCACTTCTAGTTTGCATTTTCTATTTAAACAATTCCACGTTCATAATCGCAGATGGGTAGTTCCCCATTGGGACACCACAGCATTTGGAGGACAGTCGTTCACTGCCTGCACATGGGTCCTGTTCCACCACACAGCCCAGAGCAGCCATAGGTCTGCCCATGGTTGGTTCCTATAATCCCAAGAATAAAATAAAGCCATCAAAGACCAGAGAAGCACAGACGCTGGTTTACCACATCAAGTTCCACAGCAAGGATCCCACATCAGCACTTACTTGAGCTTTACACCATGAACTCAAAGTCACTGGTGGGGCCCTGAATAGCTGCTTGGTTTTCCAGCCGTCTTGGGTGGTGATTGGTTCCACAGTTTTTCCAATGCGATGGTAAGGTGGTTGCACCACAACCTTGCATTAGGGTCTTCATGCAAAGTATCCTTATGTGTGAGTTCTGGCACAGATGCAAAGAGATAGAGAAATAACAGCATTTTACGGCAATCCCATTACTTGACTAGACAACAAAAACTTTCTGTGTGATGCCACAAAACCCCATTCAATGGATGGGATCAGAGTATTTTAGATTCCATTTTTCCACACTTACGCTTGGTGTTAGAATCTTCACCAGCAATGAACCAAAGTCAAGGCTATGCCTGTATTATTTCAATCAGCAGTCATTATTCTTGTGTTTGCACCTTTGCACTTATTTTGTGGACTTTCATGTGCCTTTCAGAGTCCTAGCTAAAGTACTGAATTTATTTTCTATTTTTATAAGTGCGTTTGAAAAGAATTTTCAGAACAGCATACATAAAAAACCACATCTTATATCCTATATATAGGATAAACTGGGCATGATTACAAAATTGTTGACTTTGTAGAAAGTAGTATTTTAACAAAATTGCACATATGCTCCAATTCTAAATATAGACACAATCTTAGAAGGTATCTAAATTATATTCCCAAAACTTATGTTACTACATATGTATTGCACAGGTTGTATTGCTACCTATAGAACCATTGCAAGCATTTCACAGAACTCCCACAATCATCCGTGGCAAGCACCGCTGATGACTTACTAAACTTCATTAATAGAAGCTCATGTGAAGTACGCAGGGTAAGGTAAGAGGTTAAGTGGTGGAGATGGGTGTGATCTAGCCTAGAAACTCTTACTTAGCAGTGAATGAATAATAAAGATAACCTTCCAAGTATTCTTTCTTTGGACTCCATTTAATGATGTTGGCAATGTAGGATGGAGATTTCCCAAATACTCTAGCTTTCATCTTACAAAAGGTTAGATTCCTTTGACACAGTCTTGGTACCTTTTCCTTTTATTCATTCTTTGTAGTTAAATTAAAAGTTTGAAATCACTGTGAGATGGAGACAACAATGTTTAAAATATTATTGTTCATTTTTGGGACAGTATCATGTTCCAATATCAACTTCTTTAAAAAAAAAAAAAAAAAGCTTGCTAGGAATAAGTATAAAAGTTTCTTGTTTGTACAATATCCCAAACTTCATTATTTTCACTGTAGCAAAATATTTCCAGTTTCAGATTTTTGATCTTGAAGTTATTTTTCCGTTTGACGAATGATGTAAGGGCAAAGATAGAGAAGCCCTAGAGAGCACAAAAAGCTTTTCATTTCAACTTTATTTGAACTGGATTTGGGATAGGATGTATTTCTTGCTGTGTGCTTTTCTTAGGATGTTCCTTGCACAACACAGGGCTGTTCCCAAGTGGGACTCATATGCACTTCTCTGAGAGAAATAAAAAACTGGATGTGAACCTAAAAGGGCAATGTTGGGAATTAGGTTCTCTCAGTTTTTGGCAGGTCTCACATTTATTCTGCTGCTCCTGCAATGTTCTAGTTCCTTCTGGTTTTGAGTGATTTGGTTAAAAACAAACCAAATAGAACCTTTATTTTCTCTTTGTCTAAACTTTTTGACTTTTAAATATAGTCTTGCTGGAAAAAATGTTTACTGTTAAGATTGATTCCTACAATATGGGAATTCTTTGCAACTAAGAAATTTTGAATAACATGTGTGTTTGCCCTTGGTGAAATATATGTAGAGAAATGGGAGCTCAAGTGACAAAACTTTATTCTTGATTATGTGCATTTTTCACCCCTGCTTTATTTTCTAGTTCAGATTGTTGATAATAGAAAAGTAGATTTAATGGTTGTCCAGCCCCCTAAACTACTGTGTATGTCTTCCTGCAGTCTGTGGCACCTGCCTCAGGTAATTTAGCATCTTTAAATAAGCCAGTTATAAGAGACCATCAGGGTCCAATGCCAGCTTCAGCAGTGTACGGTCAGCTCTGTACGGCTGATAAAAGTATCTTGGGGTTTTAATGTAAATCAAACTCATTGAAACAAATTAAATGGTAATACTAGTTTTCTTCGCTAACTTTTATATGTTTTAAGCTATGTGCAGAATGTTGAAGGCAATTACTACTAGGGAATGCATTTAGGAAAACATGCATTAGGATATTTCATATTTTTGTGAAAGCTAATCTTTACTCATGATAACTTTTATACTTATTATCATAAGTAAAAGCCCGTATTCTGTTTTCCTCACACAGACCAGTTACTTGACATGATCCTGGAGGTGCGGGTAAAACATTTGTTCTGCAATTCTCCACTATAAAAAGAAGAAATCCCTTCAACAATTGGACTTTTTGCCACAGGCTGTGGCCTGAAGCCTGAGGGTTGTTTGCTCCATGATGACAATATAGAGCCTTCGTTTTCATGTACACAGATCTGCAGCCACAAAGGTTGTCTCTGAGAAAGAGCAATGAGGAAACAAACCCTGAGAAAGCGAAGTCCTGGAAGAACAAATGTTTTAAACATTGTTGTGGCCACTTTAACCAGCCGGTGACCAGCTGAGATCCTAAATTAATTCTGAAATCAAGCTGAAACTCTGCCAATTGTTTCTAGAAAATCCCTCCATGAGGTAAAAGTCATGGGAAAAAATAGTTCAATCTTCTACCTTTTGCTATAAAGCAACACTTTTACATTTTTGAGGAGAATACAGTTGTATGCATGTGTTTGCATGTGACACAGAGGAAAAATGGTTCAGAGTTTTCTTAAAGTTTCTAAAGTTTAACTACTCTTTTGATCCTTTTACCTTAAAAAGGAGTGCATGTTCCAAATCTTCTTATTTGTGTGTTGAACATATTTTTTGAAAGAAGCTGTTCTGCTGATGGTGATGAAGAGGGGAGCTAAGGTATAATAATGAGCCATAAATGTGAGATTTAAGGAACTAGCCTTCTAAAATGCCACTTCTGAAGATGTTCCTCTTTAAACCAAAGTCAGGATCTTCATTGTCTGAACTGCAACACATATTAGAAAGCTTCAACACTTAGCTCAAGTGTATGTAGGACCTGTGAGCTCTTACTACTTTCTCCATGTAGATCGACATACTTTATTATTAGAATATTCCTTGTAGTGCCACCTCTATGTGGAACATTAATAATTTAAGCCTATGCATGGTCTAGATAAGCCTTAAATTTAACCTCAATTTACAAGGAACACACATACAAAGAATGGTAAAAGGAACGTCACTGCAAATTCACGAGTCACATGGCTTGATTTCCAAGAAATCTGCCTGTCTTCCACATGCAATTTGACACTTGGAGATTCCTTTTTTAAAATTTTAGTCCTTGAAATGAACTGGCTTTTGCCATGGGGAACTGCATTGGTCATAGACAAGGTCTGCACCCCAAAACTCAAATCTTGCAAGCTGCTTCTTTTCTTGGTTACTGTGATTTGCTTTATTTCTTCAATATCTGTGAGTCTTTTGGCATCTATATCTTGCTGGACCTCAGAAAGTTTCAAGTTTTGCAATCTCCCACGAACCTGACACTTATTATCTGGAACTAAGCATACTGGTCAAGAACAAAGCAACACAAATTATTCGGCTAAACAAAACCCAGTGAATGTGATCAGAATATCGAGATTCAAAGCACAGAGCTCATATTTCCTTGTCCAAAGACTGAACTGTGTATTTCCACTGGCAACATAATGATATCCGGTGGCAAGTGATCATCAGCAAGTATCTATCTCCTCCTTGTGGGAATTCGTGTTTTTCCATTCCATTGGTCTACAATTCCTACAGCTGCATATTTATCTATTAGAAATTTAACCTTTTTTATAAATCTTTCATCTACAGATATCGATAACTTGATGTTTACTGTTCTATTTTTAGTTAAATATTTTAATATTTATGTTCAATTGGTGGTAATTGCCAAGTAACTCAGAGTTTCCATGTAAGATAGCACAATAATTGAAGTGATTACATTGGTCTATCACATGGAAAAGGTGGTGTTTTACAACTTTAAGGCAATTTGTATAAACTACAATTTCACCTTGCTATTTAAGCATCCTTTTATGAATTTCATCAGTTGAAATAGTATTATGCTATGTGCTTCACAGGAATAATGGGCAACTTCCAGAAGAGCTTCCTTAATTGCTGACAAGCAGGGCTGAAGAAAAGCACTGCATACAATTCAGGGGAAATCCCAGGGGCTAAGTTTTGCATCATTTAATAGTGGTTTAATGGATAATGCTTGTGGTAACTTAGAAGTTCACTGCAACACCTTAAGAAGTTCTTCCAAAGTCAGAAGAAATTATCTCTCTAAATGCTGTATGTTTCCCCAGAATATGAAGTTATTTAGTACTGTTTGCTGGCACCATTAGCAACATTTGTTTCATTAGCAGCAATCTTTTTCATGATGACTGACACCTATGAACTGGCACCGAAAGGAATCAATTGATAGGATGAAAGGGTGATGTATTAAAACAGGAAATTGTCATTCTGCAGATTGCTGTCCAGAGTTATTGAGTGGGATTTTGAGTTCTATAAACATGGAAGCTACCTTTAGGTTTCCTAACTTGGTATTATTGTGCATTTTTCCAGGCTGAAATGATTGCACCAATAAGCAAGGCGGTATAAGGACTCCTGAGCAGATATAACAAAGTGTTTGCTTCAAATGACAGATAAATAATTTTCAGAAGTTAGTGAGTAACAAGCCATGTGGAATAGCAAGCCATTCCTCAGTGAATAGTCAAAGTCAAATTTAATACATTATTCCTCAGAAGTTCCTTTGTTTATGATATTTAAGCCTATAACTATAGTTTTTCCAAAACAGCTGACTGGAAGACTGGAAAACCTGATTGCCCTTTGATTTTGCATAGCACAAACTCTACACAATTTTTTACCATCAAAACCTTAAATTACTGACATTTTATTAGCTTTAAAAACATCTTCAAACTTTGTTTTGCCAATTTCTTTTAGAAACAGTTTCTCAGCAGTTTCTTTTCATAACAGAAAGACAGACACAATGACCTTTCTGCTTAACTATTGGGACAAAGTCAATTTGTGCTCCATCTCCTGCAAGTGTAATTGAATGATCACTAGCCTGAACTGTAAGTTACATAATTGTAATTAATTATATCACAATTGACCTGCAGTTCTGCTTCTCAGTCCTCCCTTATGCCCTTCTCAAACTGGGACCACGCTAACAGGCAAATGATACCCTGCACTTTTAAATTCAAAGCCTAAAAAATCAGTTTGTCTCAACAATAGGGAAGATTATACAGCAACTTTCAAATATCAGCTTCTTCCTACCCTTTTTGAGGTGTACTGTTTCTTTGCTGAAGCTGCATTAACACAAACCATAGTCCAGAGCTGGAAAGCAGAAGCAGCCTTTGAGAACTCCTGACAGGACCGCACGAAGAGAAAGCATAAGCGATGCTCAAGTAGAAAGCTGATGTAGGAAATTCTGACTGATGCCAAAACGTGACTGATAAGGAGATGAAAGGCAGGAGGAACAATGTCAGCTGATGCTTAAAATAGCCCGGAGAAAATGAGAGAACAGTAGGATCTGTTGAGGATGGGTCAATGCTTTGATAGCATTTCTAAATCAATGTCATAGACTCCTGATGGCAGTACAGTAAAGGACTTAAGAAGTCACAGAAGTCAGGTTTCCTGTTCAGCCAACTTGTGACTTTCCTCATTATTTATCAAGGCCCATTTTTAATCAAAGTATAGGCTGGTACAGACTAACTCCTGTAATTTCCCAGCTTTGACATCTGGTAGTATGTCCATTCTTAAATAGGGGGAATACTCACTGCCAGTTTAGACCCACTGTTTTCTATCCACAATTGAGTTATTGTAAATCTTTCACACAGATACTTTTTTTACAGCTCACATAGCACTTCTCATATGCAATGGAAACTCCATAGCTTGTGAAGTATCTCCGAAAAAGATAAATACTCAGAATTGTAAAAGGTATTATTCCGTATTTTTATATTTCTTTCTGACATCAAAGACTGATGAATGATTAACACTCATATGGATAGCTTACGATTTCATGACTCAAAGAATAACACTACAGTTTCCATTGTACTTCTTATGATATAAATAGACTACCTTTTAAATTAAAGCATTGTGATTTCATAAAAAAAATAATGCCATGTTGGCAGAAAGGCTCCTCTGGCTATTTTGACTTCATTGGGTCAGTGGGCTTGCTCCTGATTTATACAGTGATAAAAAAGAAGCTGGCCAAGATTTTTTATAAATTTATGATAACCACCTTTGTTTTCTGATATCGAAGTATAAAAATATGAATGGTTTGAAATTACCTTGAGGACATATATTCTTCCCTTTTACACAAATCTTATGCTGTATTGCAAACGTGCAAAAAGCACAAGCCAGAAAGACAGTTATAATATCAGCAATCATTATTATTTCCTAGGAACTTCTAAGGAAGTCCTTCCTAGGAACTTCCTAGCACTTCTCAGGAACTGCTCTGTACCAGTGAAATACGGAACTGAATCCTCACAGGAAGGGTGAAGAGTGCAACTCACTTATAGGCAGCACTTTCCTGGTGACTGTAGGTATGACACCAGTGTCCTTTCTCGCCTCTTTCATGATGCCCTGCTGCTCAGAGGATCCCTAGAGAGACAACAGTCTCTGCCTGACGTAGGTATGCAAAATCTGTTTATCCTCATACTGAAGTACATGGATTATCTTTTTTTGTGTGCTTCAATCTGCCATACTCTAGCTGACTCCAGGAAACATCCTCCCTGGGAGAGCATCCTTCCCCAGCCCAAAGCTTCAGTCCAACCTTGGCCCAGTGGCAGTCAAAATCTCCCTTGACGTTACCCCTTTCAATTTTTTTGTCTTCCCCTCCTGGCCCAAGTATCAGAGGTGCACTTTTTCATTTTTCTCATTTGGACTCCGTGTCACTTCTAAATCAGTGAAGGTGGCTACAGAGAAGTAGTTTTGGGCTAAGCATGAGTGACTTCAAGATTTTGTGAGACTCTAAAGATAATCTCCAACCACCTACAATATCTGTCTTCTTGCATTGATGAGTCCTACAGCATTTAGAGTTTAAAAATAGGTATGAATTTATGTAGGAATGATTTTCTATGAAGAAGAACCTGAATCCCTCACAAAGAGGAGGAGTTCTGGATGCAGAGGAAACAGGCAAAGAAATAGTGAACGGAGGACTATTCCGGTTCACTCATCGGTACAGAAGGGTGCAGGATCGTGTCAGAAGAGTTTAGGGGCACTGATCAAACTGGTGGGAGGCTCTAAAATCACTGCTCTATAGACAAACCATTTCAACATGCCCTGGCATACAAGGGCAAATCTAGCTCACCCAAGTTCTGTAGACCATGTTGGTCATATTGGTTCCTGTCAAGCGTAGGCATGTTTCTCCAACAGCAAGCTTAGGAAAGGTCAAACGTTTCAATAATACAAAAATTTATTAGGTATATCTGAATAACTTAGGAACAAACCAAATGTTTGGAGTTACTAAATGCAGTATGTTGGATGGCTGCATACTAGGTTCTTTGCAGACTGCTAACAGTAGCTTCACAAATAAGCCTTGGGCAGTTATGGTTCCTGAGGGATTAGATTTGGAAGAAAAGCCCAGAAATTTGGCTTTGTTGGAATAAGTTTGCACCAGTGTTCAACACAGAACAGAACATTGTGTAATTTGGCAGAAGCACAGCACTATGCATTTTATTTCAGGACATTTCATTGTATGTCTGTGACAATTTAAAAATAAAAGCTATGTATTTTTGGAGGGGACTTAAAGGCTAAGGTTCAGAATCTGGAATTCAAACAAAAATATTTTGCGATGATGTTTTGTGTATTCATGGTGAATCTTGAAAGTATTTTTGTTAACATCCAGCCCATTCTTTTTCATGGGTATAGTGTCTCTATTTGATCAGCTATACAAGACTTTTTTAATTTTGTAGGAGTACAATGATAAAAAGAAATGTTTACCTTGCTGTTTCTTATTATATGTTCCAATAGCTATAAAATACTGTATTGAACTACGATATTATAGATAATAGCACAAAATGAGCTATCTAGGATGGTTAAATCTAGCTTTCTAAATCTGTCCTTTCAGACAAAAAACTTTACATCTAATGTGACAAGTCTGAGGCATATTTTATTGTTATGAAATCCAGTTTAGTACCATATAAACCTCTAATGTCTCCTTTCAATCTCAGTAACTTTAATTTTAAATTATTTTAAATACCTTGTTTACTGACAGAAAATCTTTATATTCAGATTGATTCAAATGGCTTTAAAGAATTCATGGAATATGTCTTTACATTCGATGCAATGACACACTGTGGAAAAGTGGTTCATGATTTTCACATTAATCATCTTTGGATCTTCTGAAAAATACTTATTTACCTGAAATTGAATAGATGCTTCCTTATCCAGACCAATGAAAAAAAAAATGTATTTAAATTTATTGTCTCACCTTAACAGGTTATTTATATCTTCCATTTGAAGTTCTGGGTATCTAATTCCCTTCCTGTTTAAATGGTATCTGGTATTAAATAATTCCTGAATGTTGCCATGTCATGGATAAAGTCCTGCAGGTAGAGACAGTGTTTTGAAAGGATATGAACACATACCTATGGTGCTGTAACTTCTTTACTATCTTTGATGTAATTTAAGAAACGCTACAGAGTCACTGACTGGATCTAGCAGATGTAGACTGCATATAAGATGCTCAGCCTGATGGGGACCGAGTTTGATCAGGCATAGGACAGTCTTCGTAACAGATCTTTATGGAGAGACCTACTCCAGGCTCAGTCATTAGCAGACTTGGACATTATACTTTCTTTCAGTGGAAGAGATTGAAAACACGGCTTTAAGTACTTAGGTACTTATACCTACATGAACTAATTATCTGGAAGGTGGCTGAAATCGAAGCTTGTTTGCCTCAGAATAGCATTAGAAAATTAATATGTGATAAGGTTACTGGTTAAAGTAGACTTTGATTAAAACTAGGTAAGACACTACTGAAGCATGAATTATTTATGTCACTATAAATGTAGAGACTTAATGTAGAACTGAATGTGTAATGAAAAAAGTTGCTAATGACAACTATGTGTTTTGGGATGATATTTCAAACTTTTAAAGGTTCCCAGTCTACTGATTCTAGTCCAGGGAATGATTTCATATTACTCTCACAGCCCATATTATTGGAAGTTAACAGATGTCCTGTAACTCTCGTATCATGCGTCCAGGACATTGGGAGAACACGGGAGAAGCTGCGTGGAATTAGGTTATAGATCCATCTAGTTCAGTATCCAGTGTCTGACAAGCCTTCAAGAGTGAATCAAGGGGAAGAGTAGAAGACCAAAGAAAGAGAATATGATACTTTTTTGAGCACTCTCCCCAGATCCAGCTATCTGTGATTCAGGGATATCTTCAAAGAGTCATTTTACTTCATACCGATGAAATTTGTTTTAGGATATACATATTCTGCGAAGCTTTGGATCAAAACTCGTTTCTGATTTTTTCTTCCTTACTTGTAAGTCTGAGTTTGTTCTCTTCTTATGGGATTGTTGAAAATTCTTTTTTAGTTATTATTTATTTTAACAAAGAACTCAGTCTTTTAATCTCATTGCTCCTTCCCAGCCTTACAGATCTGAAATGTACTGAAACTAACTACAATGGGCTAATACAGATTGTGGTAGGACACATTATCAGGAGGCTGAATAGGACTCTTCCATTTTGTCAGTGTGCCTCAGCAAGTGATGGAAAGGAAATAAGGAGAATAAAACAGTTTCACCAACAACCTGGTACAGTGAATATATTCCTTTTTTCACTACATGTTTATTTTTCTGGATTTCTCTGGGCATGGGGTCACAAGTTTGTTATTTGATGCGCAATGTATCTGCAAGATGCAACGGTGTGTTGTGCACACTCACCTGAGCTTGTGCTGGACAAACTACCAGCTCTGTCAAACTGGGGCTCTGCCTGGGCAAGTGTATGCTTCTCAGTTGGATCAATTAGCCGGTGCAGAGTATCTTCTGCTTGGGCGTCTCGTGTTTTGTTGTTTCATACATTCAAACATCTAACAAATGGAAGAGACTGATCAGGGGTTTTTTTTTTAATAGGCTGTGCTGTGTATTCTGTTTCATTTTGTTTACTTGCCCCCAGAAGGGAATCTATACCAGTCAAAATAAAAGCCCCTGATGTTACATTTGTCTAGTTAAAATCATGCTCAATGGAAGAGAAAGAACTCGGTTCTTAGGAAAACAACTAGGAATTTCTCCCACCTAAACCCATCACACAAACCGGTTTTCAGGTGACAACGGAAGTACTCACACACCATGTATCACCTAATTCAAAGCTCAGTAGACACATTTTGATTTATATCAGCAGGTCTCAGGTTAGACCTTTGACCTGAACCTTTAGTTCTAGAGAGTTTGAACATTTCAAGCCTGAATAACTTCTAATAACATCAACCCCATGACCTAGAAATAAAAATATACCTTGAAAGAAGGTGGGAGTGAGCACAAGACTGAAGAAATCCTACATCTGCCAGGAGCCTCACGTGTCATTTTTCTTTTCTGGAACACAAGTATTTTTACTCCTGTGAAAAGTTGCAGTGATTACAGTGGGTTGAGTAGGTATACATAATTTTCTGAAGGATTAAGGCCTACAAAACCAAATGATAGAAAGGAAAAAGGTTAGGAACATGTCATTTTGCAGAACTGATTCTGCATGAAGGGTAGCAAAAACTGATTGGCTGTTCAGGGTACAAGCATATGACTGCAAACTGCAAAGTAAGTTAATCTGGGGAAGCTCAAGTGAGAATTTGCGATAGCAGAATTGCTGTGAAGACATTGGTGTTTATGTGTTTCCATCTGTCTTTATTTCACTAACCACATGTTTAGGCATCAAACAAACTTCTGACTTTTTTTTGTTCTCTTCTTTTGTTTAATATATCAGACTGTGTTTGCCTATCCTACCTGGAGTTTGTGCATTAAGCCTTTTAAATAACAAAATCTGTTCCAATAAATCAAGGCTTCTCTAACTTAGCTGGGCAGGTGGCATCCCTGTTTATGGCTTTAGAGAGAATTTGAAAACATCTGTGTCTGATGAATTACCATAAATGCACAGTGGCTTCTGCATCAGGAATAGTTCAGAGGTGCAGATAACTGGTAATAAATAATTAATGAGCAACAAAGTAATATTGTTCTTTTATTGCTGGAGCTGGAGTGAGCACACTGTGCAAGCCATAAACCAAACCTTGCTTTAGAGTTGGTCTTTTCCATTTAACTGGCTTTCTGTACTGATTAGCAGCCAGAACAGCTCAGACAGAGCAGAAATAATGGTCCCCATCTTGTATCTCCTAGTGACATCTGTAATTCTTATTCAGCTGAATAGTCTTCCCTCTTAAGACAAGGGGAATGGTTGGGAGCTCAGAGGAGCTTTCTACATGTGAGATTTGCAATGTGGGATCTGTCCCTTCTCTCAATACTTCTGAATTATTTCAGCATATAGACAGCTGAAAAAGTCAGGTTTCCCTTTGCTTCTGTTTTGTCATTGCATTGTTTACACAGGGCATGTTTGTGACACTAGAAGAGGAACTTTAAGAAGCTTTTTGATAATGACTGAGATAAGACTGCAGAAAACTCTGGACTCCAGAATTACTCCAATGCCAAATCTGCTGGTGCCCAAAAGTCATCTGAGCACGGTCTGGCAGTACATGCTGCCAGGTGCTTGTGCACATCGGCCCAGACAAGGAGAGTTAAATTCCATTGGCATATTAAAGTACTTAAAATTGTTTGATGAAAATGAAACGTTCAGGTTTTGTACCCCCAAAAATATGTATTTCTGTAACCTCACTGCAAGGAATCTGGACAAGAAAGGTTGGTTTTGTTCAGATGGAAGTCACAATGATGTGGGGAGACCTTCCCTTGATGCTTTTTCAAATATTTATTGTTGAAGGAGTCTGTGTCACCAACCTTAAATTTTATCACATTGCCGATCTGTTATTCCTGATGACTTCAGCAAAGGCTACCCACAAAGTAATGCAACGTGATCTTGTACATTTGTAGAGAAAGTCCTCACTTCCTTCTAAGGTCCCCTCCTCTTCTCAAGAAGCAGGTTATACATTTGTCCTCCAGCCTGAACACAAGCTCCTGCCTGTCCCCAGCAAAGTCTGCCTTTCTGTGACATAACCTCAGCTGTCAATTAGATCTTTTAAGAATCTGTTTTGAAGGAATACAGTTTTTTCCCCATTGAGTACCCCAAAATATTCTGATCTCTTTTGTTTCCTTGTGACTTCCCAATACTGCCCGTATTAACTCTGAAGGACTTATGAAGTAGTAATAAAATGGTATGCTCTAGTGGGATGATGAATGTTGTTAAATATTATTAGGATTTAATGTATCCATATTTATGAGTACATATGTTATGGAACTTGACTTCTCAGGAAGGACATGTGAGTTACTTTGAAGAACCTGTTATCTTTCATAGGAATTAGTCTGAAATGTACTTTCCCTGGGACCTCTGCTAATACTCTTCAGAACAGTTCCTCTCAAACTACCAGGTGGGGATGGAGCCCATAAAACAAATAGTTTAAATTGTGCACTCTGCTTTCTGAGAATACAGGGACATAGGGAACATCTGTAGGCTGTTTTCATTTGAAGCTCACATGAAAAACGTTAGTAGTTCTATTTTACCTAAAATGAAGTCCAAGTTCGATTCCCAGCTGTAATGATTCTTGACAGGTGTGCCTTAAGTTTCTGCTCAGATTTTTTTATTTTGAGTTTTTCCTTTGTCCCTGGAAGGAATCCTAGCACAGGAGAGCTGTGCTAACTGGGACAGGCTAGCTTTTATGAATGACCAAGCACACTAGGAAAAGGTAGTTATTACACATGGCAGGATGACTGATCAGGGAAAAGCTCCTGGCTGATTGAATCAGTCAGAGACAGAAGTGGGCATGGATGGTTGGATTCCTTGCCTTTAAAGTGGGCATGGATGGGTGGATTCTTAATGGAGTAAGAAATCAGAGAAAATATCCTCGTTTGAACTGTTTATATGCTGGCTTTACATTTACTTATTTGTTTAAGCACAGTACAGGTTTCAGGTTCTCAGACTTTTTAAGGTGACTTAGGGAAATTAGTAGAAGTTTTGCTTATGAATGTGGTAGCATTATCAAGATTAGATCCCTGCATTTATGTGAATTTGCTTGTAATAAAGGGAATTATAAAATCAAAGAAGAAGCTCATGCACATTTCTTCCAGAAGTAGCAGTTCTGTGTAAGCAGCAGAGCTGAAGAGAATGCCAGATTGTAAATACATCAATTTAAATAAAAAATATATTACAGCCTGTTAGGCTTTCTATACAATGGCTACATTGGTCCAATAAGGAAACCCTGGGTTCACCCAGATGAATACAATTGTAAGCAACCACTCTGCTATTTTTACCGATAGGAGTTGATTGTGTAACTATTGTAAAATGTTTCAACGTCCTCTACTCATGGCAGGGAAGTCCCAAAACCAAAAATAATGGTACTCTGACACACAGTGTAGCTGGGGGATACCTGGGAAGGCTGAATTCCTAATAGCTAAGTGCACCTTCTTCATTTCAGTCGTGGATATGTCATTCACACAGTGGCCGTGCAGAGGACAGATGGGAAAGGCCAAGAGGGGTCAGAGGGTTATCAAATGAAAAGAGCTCCATATCACCTGCCTGGAAGTGCTATTGCTGTAGGTGACAAAACTGCTTTCAGCAAGGATTAGGATATTTCCTGCAGTGTGTCACTAATTGACTCTGGTGCAACATCTCTTTATGTCACAGAAGTTCACTTGCTTCTCTGCCTGTGACAGTGGGAGCTACACTGTGTGAAATATCAAAATGCTTCAGCTGTGAGAGGAGCCTTTCATGCATGACAAACACAGACAGAGCATTCTTACTCCAATTCAGCAAGCATGATGGCAGTGGCTTCACTGAAAATAAAAGAAGACACATAAATGGTTTGAAACATATGAAACTGTAGAAACAGAAACCCTTGGAATTTACCCAAAGCTCCCCAGAGTTGCTGGGAGTCTTTCCCTTGACTTTAATGAGCACTGAATCAAATCTCTTTCTTCCAATGTGTTTGCCTCTTGCTCTAAATTTCTTTGGCAGGAATTCTCTTTTAGGCCCTGGTTGCAGAGAGCAGTCTAGGCAGCACATAATCATGTTCATATAGTCGCTTCAAAAGAAAAATCAAGCAAATGTTGAAACTCTTGATTATCTTCACATATGTTTGAAAATCTGTGTCATTCACCTCTGTAACTCTCTGATACCTAGCAAATGCTACAAATTTAGATGCTATCGCAGGACAATGCGGACCAACTTTAACATTGATAGTTGGC
The DNA here is from genome assembly GCA_013399435.1 of Arenaria interpres. Taxonomy (NCBI): domain Eukaryota; kingdom Metazoa; phylum Chordata; class Aves; order Charadriiformes; family Scolopacidae; genus Arenaria; species Arenaria interpres. The sequence continues at coordinate 78,583 of VXAK01024578.1, read as the reverse complement.
CAGTTCAATCAACTGACTTTACTGTGTTGTTCAGAGCCCAAAGCACCAACAAAATAAAAAATAAGAAGGAAACTGTAAATCAAGTGGCCTTTGTAATTTTTATTTTCCATGTATCTCTTGTTGATATGGAGTTTATTCAGGATATCTTAATGTTTTCAAACTTAAATATCAATACTTAATCACTGAAATCAATATTCTGATGTCCACATAAAAAGACTCTGGCTGTCAAAAACGAAAATATATTTTTTAGACATTGTGAATTATTTATGTCCAGAACTCCAAAACAATGGTTTTGTGCACAGACTCAAATTTTTGTGTGAGAGTCCCAGATCTTCACTTCAGTGCTTTAGGAAGCCCTAGCTGTTGAGTCTGAACTTGAACTCCTTCAGGTTCAGAAATATACATGTTTGAGCACATATAGGTCACAAAGGCCAGTTTTTCTGGACTTAGCTTCCAGTCACCTCAATAACCAACAAATAGGAACCTAGGCCTCTGTAATTTATGTAATGTGTTATACCCAAGTCAGAACCTGGAACCTCTATCCCTGGAAAGATGATGGAATGACTCGTTTTGGTGTCATCTCAAAGCATTTGGAGGAAAAGGAAGATATCAGAAGTAGTCAACACAGATTCACCAAGGGGAAGTCATGTCTGACTAACCTGATAGCCTTCTATGATGGCATGACTGGTTGGATAGATGAGGGGAGTGCAGTGGATGCTGTCCACCTTAACTTCAGCAAGGCTTTTGGCACAGTCTCCCACAGCATCCTCATAGACAAGATTAGGAAGTGTGGATTAGAGGAATGGACTGTGAGGTGGATTGAAAACTGGCTGAAAGACAGAGCTCAGAGGGTTGTGATTAGGGGCACAGAATCTAATTGGAGGTCTGTAACAAGTGGAGTCCCCCAGGGGTCAGTTCTGGGTCCAGTCCTCTTCAATATTCACCAATGACCTGGATGAAGGGATGGAGTGTACCCCCAGCAAGTTTGCTGACGATACAAAACTGGGAGGGGTCATTGACACACCTGTGGGCTGTGCTGCCATACAGCGAGACCTGGACAGGCTGGAGAGTTGGGCAGAGAGAAACCTAATGAAATTTAACAAGGTCAAGTGTAGGGTGCTGCACCTGGGGAGAAATAACCCCCTGCACCAGTACAGGTTGGGGGCTGACTTGCTGGAGAGCACCTCTGAGGAGAAAGACCCAGGACTCTTGGTGGACAATAAGATGATCATGAGCCGACATGTGCCCTTGTGGCCAAGAAGGCCAATGGCATCCTGGGGGGCATCAGCAAGAGTGTGACCAGCAGGTCGAAAGAGGTTATCCTGCCCCTCTACTCT
>VXAK01024578.1:0-77054 GCA_013399435.1 Arenaria interpres | reverse complement strand
GAACTTCTTTACTTTGAGGGTGGCAGAGCACTGGAATAGGCTGCCCAGGAAGGAGGTGGAGTCTTCTCTGGAGATATTCAAAACCCACCTGGACGAGTTCCTGTGCAGCCTGCTCTAGGTGGACCTGCTTTGGCAGGGGCTTGGACTAGATGATCTCCAGAAGTCCCTTCCAACCCCATGTGATTCTGTGATTCTGTGAACCTGAGGCACATGCTCCAGTAGCTGACCCTGCTTTAAACTGCTAAATTCTCAAGCTGAAACATTTTTCTGCTAATCCCTCTTTTAAAAACTCAGCCATTGTAAACATTTAGTTCTGTAGAGTGTTTCAGATACTCTTCTCCTTAAGTGATTATACAACCCTTGGGAGTTTATTCTGCTTTCCCATTATAGGCTTTGTGTTAGCCTTTGGCCAACAGGATTTATAATCTCACCAGTACTGACATTTTACATGTATTCAAGTGACTACATAAGCATTAAAAATAAAATCACAATGTCTCAAGAGCTTTGTATCATTTACTAAGTGAAAATTAATGAAAGAGTATCTATCACTGGCTATGCAACAGGATTTGGGAATTGACACTTTCCCGATAGCTATGAAAGCTAACACTCATGGGGGATTTGTCAGTAATCATTAAATAATAATGTGATGTGATGTCATACAGTGTAATCCCCAAATTTATTTGCTGCCCATCTTCTTCATGACAAGTAGAAAGTTTGCTCATTGTTCATCTCCCCTCCTACCTCCCTTTACCCACCTCCTTTTTCTTCTCTTTTGAATGCAATCGGAACTCTATTATTACTGCAATTCGCTGCAGCACCATGAAATAGTGTGTGAGGCAATTACCCCAAGGCAGACATTAACAGCTTTTTTCAGGTACTTATATATCATTAGTAACACTCACAGCATGTTTCCAACTTCTCAGAGTAGGGAGGATGTGAGCTTACATGACCATAGTATCAGGAGAAGCTATACCAATGGTATGTATGCGTCATAGCTCCAGGCTCTGGGTCATAAATGAAATCTGGACATAGGAGTGAGGACAACATCACTTATCAGTACAGGTGACTCTTTCAGGTAATTCTAGTCACAGATGAGTAACCTGCTTAGCAAACACTACATGAAGAAGCAAAGAAGTTTAGACTCTGAGAATTCTAGAAGCTGCCAAATCTGGTAGCCCAATAGAGGTGAGGTTGCTGCAGCTCCATGTCCACTGGCTCAGTCAGTACTATTCCCAGTAGGCATGCATACACACATACACACAGTATACCTGTACATACACTCACAGCCAGCCATACAGATTAATACACAGAGAAAAAAATATACTCACACAAACAGCATCAACAACCTCATCCTGTTCCCCTCTCTGTCTGATTGGGATGAAGGCCTATTAGTGGGAAATATGTATAAATACATATACACGTAGAGATATATACAGTGTGGATCCCCTTGGCAGCTGAACGTAGTCACACAGTCCATGCAATAGCTGCCCCTGGATTCCAGTCTCCTCAGCTGCTGGCACCTGAGCCACCTGGACCCCAATGAGCTACTAGAGCTCAAACCTACACACACATGCACCCTGAATCTCTCCAGTTACTGGACTTAGACACTCAGTCTACCCATAGTCAAATCCCTGGATCCCCTGGACACTCAATTTCCTTGCACACAGAGATACATATGTGTAAATAAGTTTAATAGTGAGTCCAAGACCTATAACCTTAGAATGTCAACTCCCAGGCACCATGGGATCTCCAGTTGCTGGCATGGACCTCTTGGTCCCTCCACTAGCCAACTTGCAGATCATTATGGTCTCTCCAGTGTCCTGCCCAGATTTATGGCTGCTCCAATAGCTGTCTCCTAAGCCACTTATCCTACTCACTAGAGAATTATGTTTGATGCTTACTAGTGATTATGCACTATAATTCACACTTACACAATGTACAATCTGATCTCTACTTGCTGGCACCCTTGTCTGTATGACCTGTGGTCTGACTTCCTACTGCTTACACTTAGACACATACTCACACGTGCACACAGAACAGAGTCCCCACACCCAAAAAAGTAATTAGAATTGGAATTTAATATGAAGACAGGTGCACAGCATGGCCAGACCAGCAACCTGTTTGCTTGTGACCTTTTATTCCCCTGTCTCTCTCTGTTTCCCTACACTTGTTCCTCCCCAGATCACCCTGAATTCCTCCTTCCCTGCCTTTGGTTTGTGCCCTAGAATCACCATCAAATATCTCATGCAATCCTGAACTGTTCTTCCTCTGCATCCCATTATGAGTCCCATACTCCAGACAGTGACCCTTTTAGTTTGTAAAGTCATCCAGAGAGCCTCCCCTGTTGACTGGTGATGATGGGTCTCATCCCCAGTCCATGGGGCTGATCCCTCTCCTGTAGTTGCCCCAGGAGGGACCAGAGCAGGATGTCCTTTTCTCTCATTAGATTATTGTCATTATTCCTCTGTGCTTTTTTTATGTTTGTGGAGAGCTTTGAATCACAAGAAAGATTAAAAAAAAAAATTAATATCTTCAATCAGAGAATTGCTAGCTAGTTTGTCTAGCTGACAAAGTGAAAAAACAGACCACATCTTCAGAAAGTGCTTATGAATATTCTACAGTAGCTGTACACTTTTCCAGACTTTCAGCATAAAGCTAGGAAGTAATGCTGTCTGGGAAAAAGTGCCCTCACCTGCTGCTGCATAGTATTTGTCCAGACAGATTGAGGGTATCTTTTTGCTTCTGATACAGCATCGCCATCAGGAGCCATGATGCTCATTCCATCATAACACCCTGCAATGCAAAAAAACAAGCCTCTCAACTGTCTGAAACCTCCGTATTATTCTTCTTCACTGTTCTTGCACTAAATGAAACATTGTCTCATGGAATTTTTAATAACTAATCTCTGTCAGAATCAAACACACGCTAGCAAGGAGCTGAAAGGAAAAATATTTTACAAGCCATCTGCAGTTAAAACCTTGATGCATAATTATTCAGAGTGAATAGGATTTGTTCTTCCAAGCCTTTTTATAAAGCATGTGTCTAGATATTATCTGTACTGAGGAAGACTGTGTAATAAGATGCTGTCACTTTTTTCTATTAAAGTGGTTGTGAACATATAAATAAAAGTTACAAAATACAATATCTGCTTTGCTGGGTGACTAACCTATGCACAACTTAGGAATTAAGCTGCTGAGGGTGAAGCCTGCAGCTGCCTCTATAAAAAAAAAAAAAGGCAGTGAGGTGGATGATTCATTGAGAAGCAGAAAACAGTCTAGCAGTGAATGAGTGGGGCTGCATATTTTCTCCCACCATATTTGCTAAATATCATTTTGTTACACACTTGCAGGATTAAAACAATATTCATCGGCAAAGCAGTTATAGGAGCTCTGCTTCATAGAGTCAGGGAACAATAAAGCAAGTTGGAAAGGACTTTTACAGGTCGTTTGGGCCAGCTACCTCCCAAGGTAGGCCTGCTGCTGAGGAACGTCTTCAGTCAAGTCTTGAAGACCCACAAGGATAAGACTCACCAACCTGTTCCACAGTTTTAGCACTGTCATGGTGATAAATTTTCTTTATGTTTATCTTGTATTTCCCTTGCAGTAGCCTGTGTCTGCTGCCTCTTGTCCTCTCATTCTGAATCTCTTAGAAGTTTTTCTCTTTCTTCACTATATCCTATCATTAGGTATCTGAATACAACAGTATCTCCCCTTAGCCCTTTTCTTCTCAAGGTTAAAAAAGTCGCAAAATGTTCAAAGTCTCATTTCAACTTCAGCAATGCAACATGTCATATACATGCTTAGTCCTCAAATCTGCTGCTTGCTTCACAGAGTGGCAACCTTGGGCTTGAGATCAAAACCAATGTCAATAATACTTAGGATTTGTAATAAGCCCATACAGTGCTGAAATCAACGGGCAGCTGTGCAAGCACGCAGTAGAGTTTTCAGAAAAGAACTCCTCTGATAAGTAGTTGTCTGCTGTCTGGGCATGGTATAAAGTTACTAAGGATGATTTTTCAGTGAGTTGCCTTTTTGTGGACACAGAAAGTTGCCAATTGTACCTTGTTTCGGCAAGAGTGAATTGCATCCAAAGGGCATCCAAGTGCTCAGTGCAGGGTAGGAATATCAGAGTGAACCAATGTCAGACAGAATGTGCATCACAGGGAAGCAAATAACCATGGCTACTACAGGCACAGAGATACAGTTTGCCAAGAATAACGTCATTCTGAACTTGATTGAGACAAGTATTTATTATCGGGAAAAGAATGAAAAACACGCTCTGTTTTAAAATTTCATGATCTGGTCTACCCTCATAAAAAGATTTCTGAATTTGGACAAAGAACAGGGAAAACTGCATAGGACTGTACATTTAGGGTTTCCTGGTGGAGCTTTCTTTGTGGTCCATGCTGAGCCTGACATAGTCATATCACAGAATCATAGAATGGTTTGAGTTGGAAGGGACCTTTAAAGATCATCTAGTCCAACCCCCTGCCATCAGCAGGGACATCTTCAACTAGACCAGGCTGCTCAGAGCCCCATCCAACCCGACCTCGAATGTTTCCAGAAATGGGGCATCCACCACCACTCTGGACAATCTGTTCCAGTGTTTTCACCACTCCCATTTTAAAAATGTTCTTCCTTACATCTAGTTTGATATCTAGTTCTGTAGTATCCATAGTCATTTTACTGGTTTGCTTGAAGAAGTGCAGGTATTCAAATTGCATGCTGTACTTAAAGAAAAAACATGCTTTGTATATTGCTTAATCTGAACCATAACAGTTTGTTCCAGCCCAAAGAAAAGTTCAGAATAAGCACACATAGCAGTGACATTTGGAGATTTATGAAGCGAAAGGTAGCTGTCACTGATGTGGAAAGAAAAAAGCTATGAACAATTTTTCTATGACAGACTGCCCAATAAAATTCAGAAAGTATTTATTGTTTGTTATTCATTGCTAAGGAATTTAACATTGACATTTCTACAGTAAATAACCCATAATTTGCAACTGTTACATATCTAAAAGGAGTTTTGCACTGGACAAATATTAGATGTTACATTAAATGTTTGATGGCATGTCTTTTTGTAATTTCTATACTGTGGCAATAATGGAGTACATGGGTTGTCTCTCTGCATTCTGTTTTGATACATCTATTAACTTCTGAACAATCATCCCATTCCCCTCCAGTTTTGTCCTGCTTACACGTTTGCATCCACATCTGTGGAAGACTCAGTTTTTATGCATATTTGTTTCTCCATTTGATTTAGAATTTTGGAATAATTCTTATTAACTCTGCAGTTATGTTTATACAAACTGTATCATGGGTACAGAAGCACAGCATCTCCTGGAAATATGTTTTAAAACCCAGATCTTGTATATATTAAAAATTAAATGTTTTATAAGACATGCAATGAATCTAGAAAGTGTGCTGGTTTTGTAAACCACATTACATAACATAGAGTAAAAAATAGAAATGAGGAAATGCGTTCAAGTTAAGAAATTATAAATCATCCCAGCAAAATAGACCTTAATTCCTTTGTTCAAGATGATTGAATACAAACCTTGGTGATCACTAACCAATTTATCACTTTCCTTAGTCTCTTTCAGTTTTATTCAAATTTTTCTAAACATTTTTATATTCTAAAGTGAAAAGCCATTAAGACTAAGTTTGGCTTACTTAGGAAGGAAGAATTTTCTCTGTTTTTTTTTTTTCATAAGATAATCAAAATTTATCATATACACACATAGCTGAAACAGCACAAAATAATTTAATATTAACCTAAATAAAATTCAGGTGGAAGCTTTTCCCCTATGCTTTTCTCAGTTACCCTGAATACCATAATGTATCTTCCAGTTTCCCAAAACCAATAAATACAGTTATTTGTGTTTATCAACAATGAGGAACATTCAAATTATTCTTGAAAAAGGGAGATAACAGGTGTTGCTTTATAAAACATGTTGGCTTGTTTTGAGAACTGCTTTCAGAAGTTAAGTTGATCAAGAAGAGATTAATAATTTGCAATGACTATTTCTTGAAGGAGAACCTGATGGGAATGAGGCCAAGTGTTTCCTGGTTTCAGTTTTTTCAGAGAGAAAATATACATTGAATTTTAATAAATCATTAAGGTCATGTTTGCACAGATACAATTTCTACTTTTCTTATTCATAGTAAAATGGAAAAGACTTAACCTCTAACCAGATTAAAAGTCAAATGTAGTTACAAATATGACATATGAAATACCATTAGTAGTTCATAAAGTGACATTTTCACAAAGAAGATTTCGGGGTAATTAATAATGTTGACAGCCCAAGGAGCCGGTGGTTTGGATTCCACAGACCTGTGATACAGATGGAAGGGTCTGGGACCCTCATCTGAGGTGAAGACAGGGGATTGAGATAGGCTACCACAGAAGGTAATTGATGGAGAACACTTCCAGGCTCGGTAAGCTCAGGTCTAACATTGCCTTTCCCTTAGTACTTATAAGGAGCTGAAATGTGGAAAGTCAGCACCTGAGTAAGGTAAAAGCAGTCATATCCAGGCAGTCACATCTGGGAAACCACAGTGACAGAAAGGTATTATGAAACAGAAGCATGTCTGATTAATGAGGTGGGAAGGAAAGAAAAGAAAAAAGTAAACAGCTGACAACTGAAACAGAAATCAGATAATACAGTTTGCAAGGAGAGCTCAAAGTACAATGAAAGTTGTGGTGAACGGCAAAATTACTTTGTGAAAAAGAATTCCACTGCTAATTTGTCCTTCTGAGGAGAATTGGCAAGAAAAGGAGCCCTTTAACAAAAGACAGTAAGAACAGTCTCATTGGGTAACTGGCATCCACTGTAGGTCAAAGTCATATGATTTACAAAACTCAAAGGGATAATATTGACTTACAAAGCAGCAGGCTAAAGGTCACTTAATTAAATTAACAGACCACCCAGGATTCAGAGTGAATTGAAACACAAATGAAAACCTGGAAGGTTATTTTACCAATAGTGATAAAAATAAGTGAAAACCAGGCTTCTTTTTCAGAAAAAAAAAAAAAAAAAGAAAAAGGCTTTGTTATTTTAATGTTTGTCCTTTTTTGATAAAAAGGCTTGGTTCCCCTCCTCTTTGCATGACACATTACCTCTCCAAAAGTTTGTTTCCCATATTAGCTGTTGCTGGATAAGTGCTTCAGCTAAGTTCAATAGATGCCTTGACATCAGTGTCTGAGTTTGAATCAGGAGTGCACTTTTGAAAGTAATCCCGTGATGGGCCTCACATGCCCTGCTTTAATTCACATTGCAAAACTGTCTTGAAGCATGCTAACTGGATTCCTTTTGGATGAAGCTAAGCTGGAAAATGCATCCCCGGGGTTCATCTAATGAGCTCCAGCTGCTAACAAGCATCCAGGCTGTGGCACTGGACTGAAGGTGGTCTGCAGTGGAACCCTCTGAAATACATTTGGCATGGGCATCAGCCCTCAGCAACTACTGCTGTGCTGCACAAATTGGCTCCCTCTGGTCTGCACTATTTGCTAATACAGATATAGCCTTAGAATGCACAGAGGCAGACACATATAGTGAATAGATATTTGTATTTTAAGCTTTATATCATGAGCACAGAAAGCACATTAAAGGTCTTTGTTGAGCTAGGAGAAAAAAACACAAAATTAAGCCTATTTGCAACTGCTGACTTCAGACATATCATTGTTTGATTAAAAATAAGTCATACAGAGTGACTGAGAGACATAGATAAATAACTGAACATGAACAAAATAGTTCTTTTCTCTGAATATTTTAAAACCTGATATGTGAATAGGTTATTAGGTGATTCTTAACATCAGAATATTTCACACGGTATTTGCTTGAGCTTACTGTTGCCATAATGTTTACCTAGATATTTAAAAGGAATTGACTGACATCAAGGTAATAATCAGGCAAAACAAAGGAAGGAAGAATGACATATGTTCAAGTTAAAGGTTTGCTGCCTGCTCTGTCCACATGTTTTTATTCGCACTAGATTTTTTTTCTTCACGCAGATACAGTAAACTGTTAGGGCTTATTCCAATAGATGGCGGCTTTTTCACTCTTTTAAGCACCAAGGCAATCCTTGCATCAGTTATTGTATCTCTTGTACTGTGGCGAGAAACACTCAAAACAAACTTGTGCCTAGGAGAACAGGATAATGAAGAACTATCTTTCTAGCATTTTCCATGTATTTGATTCATATCTCCAATCAAGAAACACTCACTGCTGGTATAAAGAAATGTTCAGTGTTTGTCAGTCTTATCTTTGGATATTTGTGTGTCAGATGAAAAGCTGGAAAATACCACAGAGTTTGAAATGTCAGCATCTAGGTTTTGCAGGGGGAAAACCTGACTTCCTATTTCAGGAAGGTAGTGGTTCTTTGTGGCTCATGCTAAGGGACCATGATTTGTCAACGCTCCTGGGACACATTCGTATCTATGTCTAGCCTAGGATATACCTGCTGTGGTGAAAAAGTTTCCAAAATGCCAGAGAAATGCTGATATAAGAGTCCACAATACAGTCTCAACACAAGCTCAGTGTCTATAACAAAGAATATTAATCTGTGCTTTCTGGACTTCAGTAGTCCTAGGGAGCACACATGCACATAAATAAACTAGTTTGAATCAAAAGGGTCCTTCTGCAGTGCCTTTCTTGATCATTCCTATTTAATGGGCTTTGGTTCACATCCTAGAGTTTGTAGCTGAAACAGAGGCTATAAATGTGCAAATTAAAAGTTGATTAATCAGGATATAATTCATATTAGTTTTGCTTGAATGCAAATAGAAGCATATTAAAGTATCGTAACAAAGAACAGAATACGAGTATTTTATAACACTGTGGTGGTACAACCAGACACATGGTACAAGGGTTTTACTTAAGAATATGAGCAATGTGATCACTATAGGAGCAAAACATGGAACTGAAATGTGGATATTTCCACATCTGTTATCTATATAATCTATATCAATATCTATATATATATCATCTATGTCTACATCTATATGTATGTCTGTGTCTATAGCTATTTCAGTGCCTGTATGTAAATGAAAATACATATTTGGTATGGAAGTAATAGCTATTTCCATTTACATGTAAGAGCTGAAATACACGCAGCTGTTCAACGTCCAATCCTCAGAATCACCTAATTCACATTAAAGCTCTTTTTCTATTGATTCTCACTACATCTTAATGCAGACATAGTCTTAATGGACTTATTATTTGCTCCAGTAGAGTGATACAAACACCAGAAGAACCTATTAAGTTTCACATAACTACGTTATTTTCAGTATGTTTTTGGTAATCACAGCTCCATTATTTCTTCTTCAGAAATTATTCATAGAAGAGAAATGAATATTAAAAAAATAAAATTAAAAAAAAAAAGTTTGGAGACGTGCCTAATGTCTCATTGGGAGCAATAGACTAGAGAAGGCATTTTAGAAGTTATTATTAATTTTATTGGGAATTTTTCTTCAAAGTCACTTGAGGGGGAAGAAGGTGAATTTTACTTCATTGTTAGAATTAGCTACGTTATGAAAGCTAATTGCAAATAACCTTTCAAAGTTGTTTGCCAAGAATTCCCAAGTCCACTGTAATCAAAAGCATGGACAGAGATATATTGAAAACGCAAACAGGTTTATGTCTAGATAAATTTCCTCAGGGAGAAAATTAAGGAAGTAAAGATCTTCTAATAGGAATATCAATTATTTCATAGTGGTACTGCCAATGAGAAGGTCTAGTTAAATGCACATGGCACAGTGGGAAGAGGGGGAATGAGATTTACTTAAGTATATGGAAATGTGAGTATTTAGGCTGATATTCATGAAGGGATGTTGGTATGATTAATCCCAGATACGCAAGTGGGTTTTTCAGTGCTGAACTTGTCCCTTGTGTTCTCAGTGCTTTGCATGGGGGAGAGGTTAGTTGTTAGGAAAGGCATGTGTAGTATCTAATGCACTGATTCCTGGGGTCCTTCAGCTCCCCAGTAATACATGCCAGAAATAAGCTGTGCTGTAAAAGTCTGCATGAACTCAGGTGTCTCTTGCTGGCCTGTAGTTAAGTACCTTGTAAAATCTTACAGATTCAGATCATGAGGCCATGTCCTACACTGAGTTTTTTTTCCTGGATTGTTTCTGTAACTTGCTGGAGGCAGTGATGGGATAGGAAGCTGATGTACTCCTGCGGTCAGATTAGATACCCTGTTCTCCTCTGAATTCTTCTGCACATGGGCTCAGAATCGATCTGAACAGAGCACTGGAACAGGCCGTCCAGAGAGGTGATGGAGTCTCCTCTGGAGATATCCAAAATCTACCCGGACACGTTCCTTTACAGCCTGATTTAGGCGAACCTGCTTTGGCAGGGAGGTTGAACTAGATAATCTCCGGAGGTCCCTTCCAACTCCTACAGTTCTGTGATTCTGTGATTAACCCATGGATGCCATCTCTTGCATTCATGGGGACCTGGTCTGAAATGGGGAGTGCCTTGCCCAGTTCCCGTGTTACCTTCCAATTGGAAAACTCTCTGACTTCAGGAGATGTAGGCTGAGAAGGACATAGAAGTTGGGTTTTCTAATTCCTTTAAGAAATCCTTCAGCAAAGTATAAAACAAAAATTGAGTAGAAAATGTCATCACTTCTGGTAAACTTGAAAGCAACTGAGTCAGGACTGATTTGTGGATGCCAACCAATACACTCCTGTAGGGCTGATGCCTGTTAAACGTAGAGAAGAGGTAGATATGGAGGAGATATTCATCTTGCCAAGAACCTGTCATCTAACCTAAGATAGTTGTGTTGGAAATTTCCTCTGTTGTGAGAAGGAAGAAAGGCATATCCATGTACCTTATCATCTATGACAGAAATGGTGACTTAACCTCCAGATATTCACAAATGCTACAGAGGGAAACAAGGTCCCAACATTCAAGTGAGTAAAGCTAGGTGAGATGAATCGCAGCCTGAATGAGTCATGAAAGGAAAGATAAGGATATTATTGTACGGCTCACAAGGTACAATACTTACATATTATAGAAAGCTGCTGCTGAAAACCTTGGATTCTCAGAGCATTGCTTCTCTTTCTTGCTTAGCCCAGATATTCAAATAATCTCCTCATGTCTTCTCACAGTAATGTCTCAACAATTGCCTGTTGCTGGTAGGGCTTCATGTCTATGCTCTGTTCTACAATACATTACTAGTACTTATGTAACTTCTAGTACGATAACATGCTGCTGTAAAATTATTTCACTTTTTCTACTAGAAAACACTGTGTGTATCTAAATTGTCTGCTGCATGTTTTCTTTGGAGATCCTAGGCTGCAGTCAGTACACCAAAGTCTACTGAACAGTGCGTGGTGCCACTGCTAATGGAAATGAGGAGTAATGGTACATTATTCACTGCTACTCGTTTTGATGATGGGTGCATGCACGATACACTGCCTGAGTCCTTTAATGACCTGCAAGTTATTTCCGGTGTGTGTTTTGTATGCAACATAAACAATAATGACTGCCAGGTTCCTCCTCTTGTGTCGCAATTTTTTTTACCAAAAGGAGTCTTTTCTGGATGCTGACATGCAGTGCCCTTGCACTGTCATTATTTCACCGCGAAATTGACAAAAAAAAAATGCTTTAAATAAGGTTTGGGAATACTGAAGTAGATCAATAAATTGGCTACTAAAATGTCTTGATCAAAAGAAGATAGATAAAATTTATGAAGTAACTCCCTGTAAGCACAACATGGCAAAACTGAGTTCCTTTGGACTCATTAACTAGCAGCCTTCTGCTCTGGAGAAATGACCACATTCCATTCATTTGTGGACCTTTCAGGATGCCGAACACCTTTTTACCTGTTTAGTACCAGTTAGGATGATCTTAAGAGCATCTACAGCTAACCAATATATGATATGATAAAATATGTATCAATTCCATGGTCATACTCACAGAAAATAATTTTTTTTTAAACTCTCAACACTTTTTTACATGTATTTGATGTTGTAGTGTATCTCACTAATTATATCAGATTTTAATAGAAGTTTCATTTCAAATCAACCAAATTTTGTTGGTTCTTAAAAGAATTATTACAGTAATTTAAATTATATGCCTAATAAAAGTAATTCTAATACAAGGTATTATTTCTTTAAAAATCTTCAGAGCATTGATTCTGTTTTCTTCATTTTAATGAAGAAGTTGCTTCAACATTGTTAAGAAAAAACACATAGTTCCTCAATTAATAGAAATATTTTCTGTTTAACTTGATTTCTCATATATTTGTAATCAGTTATTATAAGGCCATTTGAATCCTTTAGATCCTTTAGACATATAGCTATAATTTGTCAGATACTAATAATGGGAGCAAAAAGTAATAGTTATACTCAGGAAATTGTTGTAGTAATTCCTCTTATTTTGTTGTAAAATATTTATTCATAAGCTTTGCAGAAGGGTTTTTTTCATCTTAGGTATGAAAGGATAAAGAGGACCCAGAGCTCAGCAGACAAAAATAAGTCTGTCTGTCTGCCACCGAGACAGTGTCACCTCAGAACTAGTGTGGCTTTCTGCTGCCTTCACACAACAGTTAATTTTTGCTGAACCACTGAACCCTGTATCAGCTCCTCAATCCATCTCTGGGAGGAGCTGGGAAATGAGCCATAACCAAAATACAGCCACTTGACTGTGGCTTAAAGTTCAGTAAAGTGTTTGTCATGCTTATAAAATGAATCTGTTTTCAAATCAATATATTTAGAAATTTGTGTGCAGGGATGCATGTGGTGCATGTGTGTATAAAACTGCCTGTTTTGTTAACAGAAAGTAGAAGAAAAAGGCCTTACAGTCTTAAACAGTCTCTAAACTATTGCATATTGTACAAAATTTCTGGTATTCTAGGAAAAAGTACTGTCTTTACACATCTTAACCAGAAAGAAATCACATTACTTTGTAACTTGCTTTTAATCACATTGTTGCAAAGAATAAAAAGTACCACGAGTTCATCTGTGATTCATAATAATAACCACTTACTAAAGAATGGATGCAAAGTAAAATCGCCAGCTGCTAACATTTAGATGTGCCTTCCTGAGAAAATGTAAAATAAACTCAGGTATAATCATAAAGAAAAATGGAGATTCTTAGAGCTATGTTCCTAAGAGGACAAGATTAAGGTCCAAGGATGATGTTTATCATGGCTGGGGTTGATGGGGAAAAATGGAGGTTTCCTAAGAATGTATTTAATTGACCCAATAGTTAATTTTACAAAATCAGTAACAAAAAAATTAGTAAACAAAATTTTAGGTGTATGATCTACTACCTTCCAAGCACCAAACTGAAGTTAACCCCTACCATTAATTGAAGACAAAGCAAAATTGCCGTAATAAATTGTATTAATTTGCTGTATTTATTTGCAATTTCATCCTTATCTGTTGTGGAAAACATTCAGGTTCATGTATATAACTTCTGTCACTCATAAACAAACACGAGGACTGTGATGAAGTCAACCATATTATGTCAAAATTCCCATGACCAACACATTTTTCCCAGAGAAGCTCAGTGTATGTATAACAGATATTAATGACAGTGGGATGCATCTGCAGCAAGATACCAGCTTTCTAGAGTAACTTCAGAAGAACAATTTTGTGACTGAGAAGTCAACTGCCAAGAAATGGTTCATGCTGAATTTGACCAAGTATCATGTCATGGAAGTCATCACTCTCATGGTGCTAGACCCCACATGATCAGGACTTGAAAAATTATTCCATAAGTAAAGTCATCATCGTTTCCCCCAAATTTTCTTATTGTCTATATACATTATTTAGAAATTTTTTATGGCTCTATAGAGTAATTTTAATGAAAGCTGTTTAGTGCAATTAATTTAAAAATTCCAATTTTCACTCCAGTCTGGTTATTTCATGTATTATTTTTTGAACGATGAATGTTTCTACTTAAAACAGTGATTATTTCTCCTATTTAAAGCTTTCTGCCGGGCACTGATGTTAGTTACTCTTACTGAATATGGTCACAATCACTTATTTTTCCTGGCTTTTTTTGCAGTTCAGAGCTCCTGCTGCAAGTTTTACACAGCTCAGCACTGACAAATAGACACTTACAGCAGTGCATTTTAAAAAAACAAACAAACAAACAAAAAAACATTCCATAAAATAGGCCTTTTTTTTTTTTTTATGACTATAAATATCTGTTCACAAATGTCTTTGTGCTGACCTCCTTTACTGCAATGAAGCATCTAAGTGCAGTAACTTCCCCACATTGGGCACAGATGAACTTCCCATGTTTTTCTCTGGCATTCTGGTAACTAACATATTCTCGCTGACTTTATACCTACTCCATTCTCAGCATACCTCTCCATATGTCTGCATATATATAGACACACAATCTCACATACCCTAAGAAACATTCCTATTTATTCGGCTTGTGCAGATGTGTTCTGTGGCTCCTTCCACTCTGAGTATCTCACTCTTCAGTAGATGCAAATACAGCATTTGTATAGAGGTCTTAAAGGTTGCTGTCTGTGTGCACTTACCAATGAAGGGCTGCATTTTCCCTTATGCTTCAGGCCAAATGTGGGTCCCTGCTTCACGATGACAATCTTTGCTAATACAAATAAATAAGAGATTATGAATCCATGGTGGTGACAGCATTGGCAGACAAAGTCAGTAGGAAATAGGTGAAGTGCTGACAATGAAGAAAATGATGCTATGTCATCAATAAAATTGTTACATAGCTCACATCTGCTGTAACAAGTCCTTATTTTTGCTTGCTGTGAGGTAGTAAGACCAAACTTTTTCAATTATTGGCCATGACCATTATCACTATGGTTTTTCTGGATGCACACTAACACTACAAACTAGACAAATAAGATTTAAAGCAAATCACTGTGAATTGCCTATCCTGGTGATCAAACACTTCAGTTCTCTCTTCCTGTCCCTGATATTCAGCCTAGTGCCATATCTTTCAGCTCAGTTGAAACATCAAGGTGCTCTTCAGGAATTAGGAACTGTGGAAATGTTAATTCTATTCGCTCACTCTGTAAATATCTGAAAGTTGAGAGCAGAATGATCTTCAGGTTAACAGAAGGACAACTGACAACTGATATAATTAAAACTGATGGAAGGACATCATTACCCAGTCTCAAAAAAATGAAAGCAAAGAACAGCAGAATACCCAAAGCAGTATAAAGCACCGTATTTCAGCCTACCCTGTACATATACATATAAATATAAACATTTTTTTATATATATGTATGCATATATGGCCTGCCCATCAATTAGAGCATTTGTTACTTATAAAATAAGGGTGGAGAAACAGGATCTCTAAAAGCTGTTGTGCATACAAATCATAATATCCCATTGATCAGATGGACAGCTAAAAGTGACTAGAGATCTTAAAGCTAATCATCCAAGATACCCTAAGGCAGTTATGTCAGCTCTCTCTTTAGCTGATGGAGAGAGATGAGTACCTCCAAAGGACAATTGATCTCCCCTCTCTTTGTTGATTATTTCAGGATGAGATGAATCATCTTCAGGAATTATCCATGAGAGCTCCATCAACTACATAGAGAGCTCTGATGACTAACTTAGGTGGCTAAAGTTAGGTGAGATGAACGGCTCTCTCTCAAGGTGATGCTGACTTTGCTATTTATTTAATTGTACCTCACTTAGAAAGTGTTCTAACAAGCCACATGTTATAAAGACAACAGCTCCCAGAGGTCACTAAGCTATTCATGTTTGAAACTAGACTCGGAACAGTACAAAACTATTTGGCATGTGAATTGCGACCTTTTCAAATGATAGAAGCAAGTGACTCCTAAAGAACATTAGTGAAGGAATCACATGTGACTATAATGTACTAGAAGAACAATCCAACACTTTTGTTTTGCTCTTACTAAGGTTTATTGAGTGCTCATGTAACTGAATTAGCTTTATATTTGCATTTTTATTAGGGAAGATGACATTGAAAGCAAACTTCTGTGTAACCCACAAGCGCTCCATTGAATTACTTGCTTCTTACATCTATTGTGTACAACCCATTTAACACCAGACAGCAACTTGGCAACATTTTTCTCTCAATATGGGTGAAAGTCTTGAGCAGTGTAGTATTTATGTGTAAGTATTGAATGCCTTGTTCAGAAGTTAGAGAGGTTTTCTTGTACACAAGCTTAGTTCCACTTTCTTGATCTCTTTTTTCCATCAATGGCCCCACAGGATGGCTTTTTGCAAGCACTAGAGAGCATACACCCAAAACACCATTTTTAAGATGTCAAACAGATTGTATTATTCATTCATCCATGAGTATTTTGATGGTATCTGTGTGTACTTTGTCAGATGAGCTATTTCAGACTCTACTCATTTCTATTTATAAGGCATCTTACACAAATCTCATCTGATTCATTTGTACTCAATGTATTGGTATTTGGAAGCAACAGAATATCCCTCCTCTACCTCCAGAAGTTTTCAGTATAATAGATGAAAGAGGAAAGGATGAGCAAGCATGGCAAGAGTAATTCTTTTATATATAAGTCCAGATCTGAAAGGAAAAAATAGCATACCAGTTCTGGTTCCACTCCTGTGACCCAACTTGTCCCACCACTCATTGGATAAAGACCCCTGTGAAGCCAGCTGGGCTGGCTTTGGTGTTCAGGCTACAGCATCAAACCCTCTGATTCAGTCCTTGCCTAAATCTCATGAATACAGCTGCTGGTCCATTCATGCATGTCTGTTCACAGACCTGTATCTCCTTTCTGGGATGGCCTCATCCTGTGGGCTCCTCTTCAAGGGATTTTCAAAGAGGAGAAAATGATGAAAACAGGATCTCAGAGAGAGCCCCAGGTGCAGTGACAGATGCTAGGCCAGCTGCAGCCCCTGCCCTGTCCTTCTCTCCATCTGGAGCATGCTTATTTTTAGGAGGCCATACTTCTCCCCTTCTCCTTCAATCATACAAAGATGTCATTATACAATTCAACTTAAATACACAATCTGAGTTCAGAGGGCAGACCTTCACCCAAGCTGTAGATAGCACAGATTCTATATTCTCTCAGTGGGTCATAGGCAGGGACATTTTTATTTGCTGATGGTCTCAAAAGACTTCCAGATCCACATGAAAGCCTGTTGCCAGCTGCACTCCTGTACCCCTCTTATTGTAGAGTGCTCACAGCTCAATGCTGTTCCATGAGTAACAAGCACAAGCCACACAGTACAATCTCTCCCTTCCCAAATCTGCACACCACGTGGTATGCCTCATGCTTGCCTCATTCATGCTGCAGACAGAACACCCCTCTATTCTTCTCTACTCGACTCTGGTGAGACCCCACCTGGAGTACTGTATCCAGCTCTGGAGTCCTCAGCACAGGACAGACATGGACCAGTTGGAGAAGGTTCAGAGGAGGCCCACAAAAAATGATGTGAGGGATGGAACACCCCTCCTATGAGGACAGACTGTGACAGTTGGGATTGTTCAGCCTTGAAAAGAGAAGGCTTGGGGGAGTACCTTTCAGTACTCAAAGGGGACTGATAAGGAAGATGGGGACAAACTTTAGCAGGGCCTGTTGTAATAGGACTAGGGGCAATGGTTTTGAATTAAAAGAGGATAGATTAGAATAGATATAAGGAAGAAATTTCTTACAGTGAGGGAGCTGAAGCACTGGAACATGTTGCCCAGAGAGGTGGTAGATTCCCCTGAAAGTCACGGGAAACATTCAAGGTCAGGTTGGACAGGGCTCTGAGTGACTTGATCTAGTTGAAAATGTGCCTGCTCGTTGCAGGCAGGTTGGACTAGATGACCTTTTCAGGTCCCTTCCAACCCAAACTATTCTATGATTCTATGATTCTCATTTAACTCTCAACAGTACTCACTGCCTGGTTCCCCAGCATGAAAGCTTCTTAAGCACACATGGTCCTTCCCAGGCACCCAGCACTGGCATTAATGCAGCATGGAGCACTTCTAACTTGCTGCATCCAAAATCTCTTTTCCATAAGTATACTCTTGGAAAAGGATCCCAGAACCACAAAATGGTTGAAGTTGGAAGGAGTCTCTTGAGGTCACATAGTCTACCCTCTCTGTTCAAGCAAGGTCAGCTAAAGCAGGTTGTCCCGGACTGAGTCTATTCAGGTTTTGATTATCTCCAAGGATGCAAACTCCACAACTTCTCTGGAAACCCTCTGCCAGTGTTTCACCACTATCACAGTGAAAAAGTGTTTTCTTGTGTTCAGATCACACAGACCTCTCAGACAACGTGATCCAGAGGTAGGCAGGAGCTGGGAAAGAGCTGGATCCAGAATTTTAAATTTTATATTTTTTTTTTCTGCCTCCAATGTAGATATATAAGCCAGAGCCTATCACATTCACACTAACCAACCCTTAGAGTCAATAGAAAGAAACAGAAAGAAAAGTTATTAATGTACCTGTGATTATGTCCCAGAAAAGCCTATTTCTTTCCATAGACTTAATGTGAGTTGAAACAGCTCTGACGTAATCACTCTTTCATAAATTTTCTGATAGCAAGAGGTCAAAGGAAACTTACTCAAGCTTTTTCAACAAATGTAGACATCTTGGATCAAGGTCTGAAATTTTTATGTGCCAAAATAACTCTTATTTTCACATAGAGAAGCACTTAAGTCTCGTGCTTTGCAATCAAAAACATTTTATTTCGAAACAGCAGGTAAAAGGCTTTTGTCCACAATTTGTGGAAAAAATACAATTCTATTCCTGCTTTTTAGTAAAGATCTGTTATTTGAGTATCCCCATGAAAGACTCTGAAGAAAACATGCATTAGATTTTCTGGCAAATTACAGAAAATACTAAATTTGCTAATTAAACTTACAGTTTAACCAGGAAAAATGAAAATGAAGAGGCACTCTTGTCTGCATATTTGTACACTTAACAATGTGTCATACTAGCTTCTTTTTCTGATTGTTCATGAAAGAATGAACTTGCAAAATTCATTATTCTGAAATGATTGCTCTCTGTGTTGTGTGAATTTGTGAGGTTTGAAAAGGATTCTTTTGGTGAGAACTGTAGGAGAAGGAAGGATGTGTGAGTCACAGAAGTCAGAACAAAATCAAAGTCTAATTTTGGCAAATGAAGAGGATCTTGAGAAGCACTTCACCTTTAAGCAGTGTACAAATGATGGATGTATTTAATGATGAATGCATTTAGAATAATGTAATATTTATGAAGATTCATGAATTAAGAGTCATTTACTGTTCACACATTTCAAGCGTAAAATATTGATACAGCAACTTTTCATTAAGACTGTCCTTACATGATTCAGGCTTTCAAACATTCAATTCTTCTGAATTGTTCCATGTCATTTATGTTGTAGATAAAGGCAACACTAATTCTTTTTCCTGCTGAAGAGCAAACACAATTATGTCTTCACATCTAGATCCATCAATAGTCTCTTGGCAATAAGTTCTCCAGTGCAAGATCTACTAGTCGGGGTCAAGTTGAGCTCTAGCATGTGATCCAAGACCCAGATAAGCCAAAGAGCTTCCTGTAGAGCGAGCAAGGTTTACCATGCTCCTCTGCAGAGCATTCTCAACAAGATGCTCTGTTAGCAGAGAAAATAGCAGCATCTATGTCCCAGTGTCCTCCTGCCTTCCAGATGAGTTCTCTGTGTCTAATAGGATATAAATTCCATTTAAGACATTCTTACTGCTTGAGACTTCCATCAGTGTTCCTGTTAGCTGATACGCCATGGAGAGCTGGGTCGGTGGCTTTTGTGTTATCTTGTCAAATACACTAATGTCCTCTTTTCAGGAAACTTGTGGGGTTGCAATTTCTCCACCATCTGTTTTGCTGTCAGATTTCAAAGTGGAAATCAGGAAGTGCCCAGCAGGATGGGAGAGAGGCTGGTTTTATTTGGGTTTATTTTTTTAGTGAGAGGTTGAGGGGATGGAAAGTGGGTGCTGACTTGTGTATATGCATATAAATTACATATATATATATATATAAAAGCATACACACTACATAAAATACATGGATGTCCTCAGAAGCCACGCTCTTTAGGCTGTAAAGCTGAAACTGCATGCTGAGAAGGGAGGAAGGCACGTCTAAGCACTAATTTGTTTGAAATTCTGTCTCTCTAGACCATGGGCACCTGAGCCAGGGTTACTGCTACAGACCTGAGCCCAACCCCAATTGAAGTCATACACCCCTTTTCCTGAGAGAGCTGAGCGGGATTTCTCTCACATGCTGCAGCAGTGAGGACTGTCTTTCCATACCAATAGCCTAAGGCTTTAGGTTTGGGTCCACCTCTCACAGATGGAGTTCAAATCTGTCACTTTTCTTCTGCAGGTAGCTGAGAAATGCCAAAGAACAAGCTGTGTTTGTGTAGGCAGACAGGGCAGGACTGGGCGGAGGCATCACCACTCCTGCTGTGGTAGTAAGGTTGTTGAGAAGGAAATGAAACGTTTCTGGTGTCGGGAAGGATGCTGACAGCTCACGGCACAGTTCTTCAGTCATGCAGAAGACCTGTGGCCTGGTTTCCCTCCCTTGGAGATATCTGCTTTGAAGAGGTTTGGGAGCTGCATCCTTTAGAGGATTTACCTTCCTAAATTAACTGAAGTACATGGACAAGCAAAAGTACCTTGTGAACGATGTGTAGTCAGAGATCCCATGAAGATGAGGAATTTATCAGAGTCTGCATTCTTCTTGTTCTCTTTGACCAGCATGGCCAAGGACAAGATCTTCCAGGCAAAGTGTCTGAAAAATATGACAACCCATCCAGACATGGCCAGAAAACAGGGACACATGTGTGGCTGCGCTCCTCCTCACGGAATCTCTTGTGACTTTCCTGGGAAATAGCTTTCCTAATGCTACTCAGTACCTGAATAAGTTGCCTAAAACTAGATGGTACAAAAGATTTCCTACATGGTCAAAGCACTGGTTTGTCAAAAACTGCCTGTTGTCATCTACCCAACTGACACACTGCTTGTTTCAGTGATTGTAGCAAATAAAACTTGGCTTTCACAATTGCTTGTTCATGGTAATATCTTAACAGAACTAAATAAAAACAATAATTGTCTTGGAAAATTGCATAACTTTAAAGACAAAATACACAAATATGACATTCTTTTTTTTTTCCCCTATGCAATCACATTATCTCACTTGCTTAAAATGTTCTAAATATTTCTTAATGTGGGTTAAGAATGTACTCAATGTTAACGTTCATTGGAGGTAACAATTAATTTTGTTGGTCCTTTCCCTAGAGTTTAAAAATGTTTAGATTTTTTTTCCTCATTTCCTAACTGATTTGCATTTATTTTTAGTACCTTTAAAGTGTCATCCTGATGCCTCTAACAAAAAACCCATCTAGTCCTTGAAAGCTTTCAGAAAACAGAATTTCTGTTTTCCAGCAAGGTCTGCTTAAATATGCTTACAAAGCACTTGTTGATACTTCACACTTGCTGCATCTTTCTTGGAGACCATGGAATTTCTTCACTAAGTGAAGGGCTTGTGTAATCTGAAAAACAAGATGATTTTTTTCTCTCTGTCCTTTTATTCTATGCTTCTTGATTTACCAAGGAAATAACAACTTTTCTTTTGCTGTTTTCAATCTAGCTGGAGGGATTAGGTCCTGCTAATATTTCAGTTGAGTCTTCTCTTACAAAAACTGACCTCTGACACAACACTTGTGAAAAGGAGCTTTTGAGCATGCTCAAGAGACACACTTGCCTCAAGCTTGTGATCTTTGGACCATAGCATATTATATGGTGGATGTAGGCACACCAGACATGCACAAGAATTAACAAACAAACAAACAAACAAAAAATACCCAACAACTACTGCCCAAAAAAATCCAACCAACCAGGCAAAAGGTCACAGAAAAATATGTCAAACCATAGAAAAGAGCCATGTGTATGTTCAAGCCAGTTTCACCAGAAGGATGTGGGGGGACTTGTCTCTTTATCTACTTCCGCAGGTTTATGCCTAATTTGGGAAGGTTTCACAATTAAATGATGTTAGACAATGGTCTTTTATTTTCTTTGGGTTTTCTTGGTGCTTTTTGTTTGGTTTTTTTTTGTTTTGTTTTGGTTTGTTTGTTTTTTTAATAAATGTGATTCCTCATCATCACTGCAGTTAATCATAAAGATCCCTTCAAGCCTAACAGGGTATAGTTTTCGATAGTAAGCTTTAGCTATTGTTATAGTATTGCACGATAATGGTATATGCAGTGCTGCATCCTATTTTGTTAAATATGAAAGGGACTTCAGATATATTACAGGAATACAAAGCGTGCTCAGAATCCATGCTCTGCTTTAAAAATATTATTTCCAGGACAGGCAAATTTATTGACTGCTGATTTGTAGAGTTTTTGTAGGCTTCACACTTTCTTACATGCTTTCCTTTCTCTGTAAATTCAAGAGTTTGGACCCTGGTTTCAGAGGGACAGGGTCAGGGTCAGCTTCCCTTTCATCTGGTCTGGTGTATGGGACGTGCTGAGCAAAGCTGCCACAGCAGGCTGTGATGTGCTTATGTTAGTGCTGGGCCCTCTGGTTTCAAATTATGGAAAGCCAGATGTAAAGGCAAATGGGGGCCAAGATGTCGAAAGACGGAATAGAGAAGAAAACACTATGTGTCACTGAGGCCCCTGTGTGCTGATATGTGCCAGCACAAATGGTCTTTTGAATTTTCTTCAATTACCAAAGATCCTGGATTTGCAGTGGTAGAAAAGGCAAAGCAGAAATCAGTACAACAGAAGACAACTACTGTGGATGGTGGAAACTACAATGTGGCATAAGGGTAGTTTTACTCTTTTACCTTTTTTTCTGAAATCTAGAAAATCTGGGAATATAAATGAAAACAGATTACCTCTACTTACCATTTGCATGACCAAATGCATTGGTTTTACTCATGTTCAGGTGCTCTTGTTTGCTGTAAACATCGCACCATCCTACAGACTATATGTGCATAGTGTTGATACTAAAGAAGAGTTATGACATAGAATCATAGAAACATGGAATAGTTTGGGTTGGAAGGGACTTTAAAGATAATCTTGTTCCAACCCCTCTGCCATGGACAGGGACATCTCCCACTAGACCAGGTTGCTCAACATGACTGAACAAGGTGACACAAACAGATGAGAAGTTGTTGAGGTATCTATGAACCTTTCCTTACTCTCTCCACTGCAAGCTTCCTATTCCTGACACTGTCTCATTTTAGTAGATGGACAAGGCTTTTCCCTGTAGGATGTCGGGGGGAGGCTGCAGCCTAGTGAGTGGGGCATTAGTGCCCTCTCCTCCCATGCCCCCCCCCAGCCTAAGGCATGGAATCCTTCCCTCAGCCTCTTTCCTCACTCAGTCAGGATAAACAGAACTTCAGGTCAGAGGGTTAATTCTGACATTATTCCAGGGGCTTAATGTTATTTTATTATCCCCACAGTCAGCAGGAGTCCTTTGCCTTGAGGACAGCAATAAGTCAACTCCAATTGCACTGTCTTCATTTGTGTGCTTGCTTTGTGCTTGCAGGCACAGCTTTCTTGAAGAACAATTTAGTGGTTACTGTATGAGGGGAGGAGAAGCAGGACAGATGAGAAGAATGAAGACAGATGAAGAAGATGGAAGATACTTCTCAACCCTTCCAAATAGAAGAGCTAAAACAGAAACACTTGAAGGTACTTGGTGTTCCTCAGAAAAAAAATATCAATGGGCTGCCCACCTGTTACAAAAAGATGACGGAAGTTTCATACCGCTGACCTAGTCCTTTAAGTCCTCTTTCCTAACTATCTCATAAATTAATTAATCAATTAATTATTGTGCCTCACTTAGGCTACATTATGCCTTTAATGTGGTTTAAACGAGCAGGTATTCTGTCTATGTTGTATCCATGTCTCCATATGGAGACAAGTCCCCCATGTTCATAAAAGCAACTGTTCTTGTCTCTGCAAGTCTCAACTGTTGTTCATAAGAAGTACATGCAGAATAAGGAGATCTTCTATCTTATGCCAAAATCTTCGGAAGACAATCCTAGAGAGGAACCTTCTACTCAAAGAGACTTTCTAGGAAAAAAAAAAAGAGAATTAAACCAGCTTTTCCTTAAATTAAATTCTTGGGGTCTGATTTTTCTTGCATGCTGAAATAAGAACCTCTTTCCTGACTGTATGTGAAGCTGAGGGAGATGAGAGCACGAGTGGATATAGAGCACAGAAGGAAAGAGAGTGCCTAAATCTCACTGAATTCATAGGGCCTATGCCCCTAAAATGCATTTTGAGCTTGAGCAGAATCTTAATATTCACCCTGTCTTATTTAATGGAGTATGCAATTAAGAAGAGAGAATCTTTCTGTGTAATTCTGTGGAAAAGTACCCCACGTCGTAGGAGGTGACTTTCTGGACAGATGGAGTTTTAGGGCTCCAGATCTGTAGCGAAAGATTGCTCAATTACACGCACCATCATGCTAACTTTTATAAAAAGCAAGGCACAGCAAAAAATGTACTTCAGTTTCATTTTAATATTTTGCCATGTTAATTTCAATATATAAGACTAATTTATGATCATTTTACCACTCAGGGGCCATCTGTTTTTAATTTAATCCTAGAAATTAAGCAAAAAAGCTAAATTAGACACAGTTGGTAAAGTAATTCTTGGTTAATTGTTAAGCAGACATGAATGAACAGAAATGAGAGACTTTCAGTGTAACAGTTATCTAAGCTTTGAAAGCCAAAGTTAAATCCTAACTAAATGGAAATTTTTCTCACAATACACCCATAACATATAGAAAGAAACCAGGGTTTGCAGCACAGCAGGTTTGTATTCTGAAAAGAGATGTTTTCACCTAACCTTAGTTGAAAATTATAAATTTTACTGGAAAATAAGTAAGTTCAATGAGAACTGCATTCTAAGTTCTCTCATCTCTCTTTAATTTTAGAATTGGAAATACCATAACATAAATTGATTTTTTATCATTTTATTTATAGGATAAATTTGAAATTCTCTATCAACACTACTTGGGACTCTCACCCAAGTGACCAACAAGGGGAAAATTCCTAAGGAAAAATTAAAATCTTGAGGAATTATTTTCTTACAGTGTAAGCAAGTCATTTTGACACCTTCCCTTCTCTTTATAGAAAATAAACTTAATTGGCTTTATGACCAATAAAAATAACTTCCATCAATAAAAATAATGGAATGGTAGTTTTGTGGGGGGCACTACAGATGAACAAGTATGTGATTAGCTGAATTGGAGCAAGTCATATAACCCACCAATAAACATAAATATGTCAGTAAACAAAACCCAAAAATAACAGTGGCCTAAAGAATAACAATTTCCAGATAAGTATTAGTGACTTTAAATAAAATATTTCAATGAGAAACACTTCAAATACTTTATAATAAAGTATTAATTTACTTTGTTATCTGAAATTTTACTACTTGGAAGTTTCTGAAACAACTAAGAAAAAACAAACGAGATTTGCTTTTTTCAAAGGAGCAACTTCAACATTTTGATGATTTTGCAAAGTTTTCCTGAAATCATCAGCTATTTTTTATTTATTATAAGGCTGTTTCACTGGAGTAATATTACAAAAGAAGCCTGTGAAGTAGATGCAACAGCTCTCAAAATACTGAATTTTCTGCAAACGACAGAACAACTTTTCACTCTGCTTTAGAACTGTTTTTTCAAGGAGCTCCTCTTCTGTGCTCCTCTATTCTCATAGCAAATAAAAATGTAGTATACTATTAAAGTGAGGCACACATAAATGTTTACATTAGCTAAAGTTCTTTCAGAGTCATTGCAATCTTGCAAAAAAAACCACCCAACCCTGACAACTCAACAGTGGATGAAATACTTCTAACACAAGCTATTGCGCATTTACAAATAATACCCACCAGATGGCACAAGGAAACAAATTTCAGTCAAGTTTAGCATAAACTATTTTGCGGTTTTAACCCAAGGGATGTGGGTAAGGAGAAACAAAAGAAAAACTTTAGGTATAGGATGCTCAGAGTTCATAGGTAGAAAAATTGTTGAAGGCAGACGTTATAAGCCATTTATTCACAAGTGAAGGGAGAAGGAAATCCTCAGAAATTTCTTTGGTTTGGCATGGTTTGGAGCTAGGTTTTCATGTAGTCTGTATTTAGTAAGTGTATATACCCTGATGCACACTCGATGGAAAGAAATTTCACATTTCACTAGGAGAAATGAAAAAAATCATCCGGAGCTAAAATATTAATATTGGATGTGATAGAAAAAAAAAAAAAATACTATAACTCTTTTGACAGGTCTTTCATCCTTTCTCCTCACTTTAGGTATAAAGCCAACTAACATTTGCCCTTAAATCCATGCTTGAAACACTCAAAACTTAGAGACCCCACATCTATTAAGAGATCCTTTACATCATGTGTTTTATTTTTCTGTTTGAATTGCTCAGAAATATTTGGTCTTATTACGCAAATAAATTAGAATACTCCCTGCCTCTTACCTGTATCAGAATAATTATTTTTCACTTATTCTTTCATTCATTCTCATTGGGCTTATAGTTCCGTACCACAGTAAAACATTTGGTGGATTAAATCCTTCATGTCTGTGGGTTGTATAAATTCTACAGATGTCCCTATCTAGCGATAAGGAAATAAATAGGAGAATTTTGTATACATTTCAGCCTCCAGCAGTGAAAACCAGATTTTGTGACTTCTCTTACATAACAAGATCCTGCTGGTAGGTGGAGGGAGGGGAAAGGGATTGGAAACATCAGTAAATAACAAGCAGATTTATTTAAATGCAAATTAAAAGTGGATACACACACAGACACACAGACGTACACAGCTTGTTCTGAAGAGTTTCCTGGGATTGCTTATTAGTCTTCAAATGTCATGACACATGCTGTTTTCATGGATGTGTCAAACTATCAGCTAGATGCGGCTGGAGCAGCAGTTGCAACTTCAAATATAGTGTTCCCCTCTGATCACCCTAATTATACAAGCAAAAGGGTCAGACTGCAGTGACTTCATTTGCACTTTAGTCCCCATGTGGTGCCATCGCCCACACGCAAGGAGAACTGGCATCCAGCTGCGTCGGGGGATCACGATCTGGCTCCCTGGTGCCAGCCAGACGTAAAAGGCACTTCAGCAGCGCTGCCAACTGCGCCTATTGAAACCCCGTGCTTCCTTCCAAACTTAAGAACACTAATTTCAAAATAGCCTGTTATAAAGTCTTTTGGGTCCTGCCATTTTCTGATCAAAGGACGGTAGGTAGCACTGCCAGCCCTCCCCAAACCGTGAGCAGTTCTCAAATCCCCCACGGAGCCATCAGTACCTTATCCACACTATATTGCCCTTCTTTGTATCAGGGAAAATCAACAGGGCTATTCGTGGAGTTAAGGCGAAGCTCAGAGACTCTTAGATATCCCCAGTTAAATACAAGATAGTGTGACCTAGAATTCAATCAGTTAAAATCTCTGGTCCAGTGTGTCCTTTTGGAAAGTGTTTATAATGCAACCTTACCTTAGGAGACTGCTGGGTAAATGAACAATTGTTTCTTTAGTTGAAATTTGGAATTACAAACGTACACAGTTTGGAAGTACAAACTGTTCTTGCAGAAACAATCAAACATAAATCTGAATTTTTTAGAGATTTTTCTCCTCCCTAGATGCATGGCACAGACTATTCTGCTTCACTCCATCTGGCAGCTGAAAAACAAACAGTTAAGATCATTCATTTGTTGGAGACCAGCTGAGTATTGTAATTAGTCTTCCTTGGCACTCAAAAATGTTGCATGCATTTGGTCAATTCTAGTCTAGTGAATAGAATTTGCCTGGCAATTTTCAACTCTGTTAATCACAGAGTACCTACACACACACATGCATATATGCATATGTGCACAGTTTATATATTCCTATATATTTGAAATTAACTGACTATCATTCATAAGGTTCCTATTTCAGAAACACTAACTTTTGGTAGCAATTCTGATGCAAATATTACCACTTGTTTTGTAGGATAATGAAATTGGAGCAGAAATCTTTCTTGTTTTTCATCATGTAAAGCAACTTGCACATTAGTGCATTGTGATTGTAAGTCAGTATAGGAACTCATCTCTCTTTCTAACAAGGTTCTTTGTTATCCTTCTAATGGCTCAGAGTGGGTTTGAAATCTTCAGAGACTGGCAATGGTTTCCTTTAACAAAAAGGAACGTCTTTGTTGCACAATTTGGAGCTGCCATTTCTAACCTGTGCTATTCTGGCTGCCTTGTTGGAGGAAATAGCTGAGCAATACAAAGGACTATATTGAGTATAAGGAGAGCATCCCTGAGGTATTCTGAAATTCTCTGTGTCTGTAGCTTTTGTAACATGTCACCAGGATATACAGTAGATGGTACAGGAAAGTGACCAGAGGACAACCTTGCTCCAAA
Source organism: Arenaria interpres (assembly GCA_013399435.1). Taxonomy (NCBI): domain Eukaryota; kingdom Metazoa; phylum Chordata; class Aves; order Charadriiformes; family Scolopacidae; genus Arenaria; species Arenaria interpres. The sequence goes on along the minus strand of VXAK01024578.1, from coordinate 48,722 downwards.
AATCACAAATGAAGAAAAGGAAGTATTATCTTCATTGTTTTGAAGTGATGAAAAAAAATCCAAATACTTGGAAAGAAAACCAGGAATGGACTAGAGTATTTTAGTATTCATGCATTTATGTGTTCCAAGATTTCTTGTGCGTCAGTGGAGACAGACTGACATACACCAGTATGTGTTTAATGAGTGGTAAAATGATGCCCAGCATTACATGAAAAATTATGAAATCTATCTTTTTCCAGTCATTAGAGAGCTCCTCAAGCCCAAGTCCTAATTACAGTTCAGGTATTTGATAATGGTGTGAGAAAATGGAGCAGTGACTTCACTGTTTTGAGGACATGACTGTTTTGAGCATGGACTGATGTAATTTCCATCATCTGCTGACTGTGAGTCGCTTAGCAATTCTGAAACAGTGTAATGCCCAAAATAAATTAAGGATGTTAACAGCATGCAGGAGGATGAGTCTTTTCTTAACAATATGAAGCATCAAGCACAATTTCAAGATGGGGCTTAAAATTACCCTGCATAAACTTCAATTTATCTGTCCTCCCTTTTAACAACAGATGGTCCAGAGCCCTCTTTTCTTATTCATGGGCTTCTTCGCCCCCTCAATCCCACCCCATTTCCTCAACTCAGGAACTTTGTTCCACATGATAACAATACACTAGAGATAACAACACATTCATGGCTGGGGGAGATAATTATTATGAGGAAGAAAGGGAGCATTTGTGCGGTAAGCCCTTTGACTGGAACTCTATGCTAACTAATATGACAAGTTTTCAGTTATCTGGCTATAGTCCACAGGATGCATTTCCAGAAAGGACTGTACAATTTGCATTAATGTTATATGCTTAAGGGACCTATTGCCATTCTGGACTGCATCTAACTGAAGACATAAAGTATCTCTAATGTCCTTTACGTTTCATCAAAGTATTAAGAGAGAAAGTTTCTGCATAGATTTTTACCTATGTGGATGCAAAATATTTTAGCTGAAAAATAAATGTTATTCTGAACAGCAAGTAGTCTCAGCTCTAGCTCATAAACTTGAAATATTTTCAATGGCTGTATAGTAACAGGCCTTAGTCAGAGCTCTGTGCTTCTGCAAGAAGCATCACTTATAATTAGAGCCTTTACCTTTCTCTGGCATTATTAAAATACAGCTTCTTTTTGCATGTCTCCGAGTGACTTTTCAGGTAGAGATTAAAGATCTCTCAGCTTTTCTTAATTTCTTCCTTTCCTGGGGAATGCCTAGAAGATGGACAACTCAAGAGGTCTGTATTTTTTCCCAGTTCTGCCACTGTCCTTCTAGGTGACCTTGAGCAAGTGTCTGTAAAGAAACAGAACAAATGCCAGATTACCTGCTTTATGAAATGTTTTGAGATCAACAAAAAGTTCCACATATTACTGTTACTGGAATAGATTTAAAAGGTTAAACATTTGGTAAATGATACTGCAGCTTTTGCAACCACAGTTGCAAAGCAGGAATCATCAATGACCTAGGTGGTGTCCTGTGGGACTTTTAAGGAAACTTGAAGACCTTAGAGACAAAACTAGCAGTTGGCACAAATATTAAGAAGAGAGGCAAGGCAAGTGCTGAAAATGACAGGTCTCCTTTGCAAGGTGATCTGTAGCACAAGAAGACTTGATGCAAGGAAAGACAGTGTGATTTGGCCAAATACCAATAGAAACCCCTCAAAGTACAACCGGTAGCTCAGCCTTAACAAGCAAGGACGCTCTGTTCCCAAACTGGCAACTCAGGCTGACCTTACTGGGTAGTCAGCTCAGGACAGGGGTAAGGATATCTAAACTCCCGCTCCCATAATTTCTCAGCTCCCACATGCAGAAATACATACCTCACTAAGTAGGCCAAGGCAGCTCCACATTTTCCCTGTCCTTAACAGATGATTTTAGAATATGTCCTTCTTTTTCTGTTATGTAAGTATTTCTTGGGGTGTTTTGTATATATCACCCCAAGCCAAACAAGCAGTTACACAATCTGTTGGGGGAGGGAAAAAAAAAAAGAAAATAGGTTGTCTACATTTATTTATTACTCTCTTACAGTTCATTTCCAGACTATGATAGCATAAAGGTGATGTAAAAGGACACTTCCCAAATTACCCTGAGAGGATTTTGTTAACAGCCACCTACCAAAGTGAAGAGATAAAAACAAATACTCAGTGATGTCTGCCTGATGATATTCTGCTTCTACTAGCATGTGAAATGAGAGGTGGAAGGAATCAACCTAGAACAGGAGGAATGACAGCAGATGAGAAATAAAGCAAAGCTACAAGTACCCAAGCTTAGCTAGCAGCATGCATTGGCTGAGAGGTAAAAAGGAATGCGGGCATTTCAGAAAGCCTGGCAATATAAAACCTGAAGGTTTGTCACCTGTATCTTCAGGAAGTAAGGTTCCAAATGTAGCAGTAAGTGTCCAGGTGCCCTACGTGCTAAATAAAAGAAATGAAACACCTGGACTGTAGTTCCCAATAAGAAGCTCCAGAAAGATAGGAATATGCAAAATTCTGTCTTGATGTGAACTGAGATACTTGTATCTCTGCAGAGCTTGAATTGAGAAATAGGCTTAGGAAGCCAGGGCCTATTTCTATCACTGACTGTGATAATGGAGGGATTTTGTCTATGTCTGTACCACTGAGTAAAAAGGCCCAGAACAACAATTTGCCCAGAAGAGCATGTGGTGTGTCACAACATGCATTTATGTGGCTAACCTCTTTTTTTTCTGTTTTTTTGTTCTGTGGGGTTTGTTTGTTTGTTTGTTTTGTTGCTGTTGTTGTTGTGGGTTTTTTTCCCTGCAGAAAAAAAGGTGGTCACATTTATTTTAACTATTGGAAACCACATCTTCACCATCTTAGCCCTGAACCTGAGAAATCTTGGCTTGGTCAAAAGGTGCAAGAGAACATGCTAGCAGCTAACCGGTATGGATAATTATGGCCAATTGCTCAAGTTTGTATCCCAGACCCATTGAAGTTATTAGTGTAAATATAACTAAAAGACTTGCCAAGAGAGGAAGAGATCTGGTTTGGGGAAGTACTTGGCCTGCAGGGATTTGAGCTGTTCAAATCTCAACAAGAGGGTGATAGCTAAAAGGCAGTCAGGCTTCCTTGTGTCTGGTGCTTGATGCTGCATACAAAGCAGTGCAAAATATATAAATACAGAGAGACAAAAGGAGACCAGGGAGAAAGAGGGTCAAACTCTCTGACTAGAGCACTCAGCTGGAAGGTAGCTTCCCCTTTCTAAGCACTGTTCATGTTTTTGAATTTAGACATTTCCTGGATAAAAACATTGCAAAAATGAAGGTTTCAGGAACTCGGACCTCAGGGTTCCCCATTGCTCCAGCCACATTTCAATTCATTCTTGCATGTCTACCTTTATTTTCTGAAATAAGAGGACCCTGCCCCTGAGGGGCATATTGCATTTTATGTCTCACTGCATTCTGTCACTTCTTTTACTTTTCCTCTCAGAAAGTATAGTAAGAGTATGTAGTTAATATGGCGCAGAGCATCTTCAAAAATAAATATGTGATCATAAGGAATCCAGACATTAAATCTTGAGTATCTGGAAAGAATTAATAGGTTTTACCAGGTCTTCTTCTATATTCTAGATGAGATTTTATATAATTTCCCCTAATGGTCAACTTATTCACTTAGTGCCCAGTTCAAATCTCATTATTCTTCATAAAAATATTTTCATTTACTTCCCTTGTCTTTGGTTTCAAATCGAGGGAATTCAGTCAGGCTCACTGAAAACAGTAAAAAATTCTGCTCTCATATCTACATTTTGGAGACTGGCTTTTTTGGTTGTTGTTGTTTCCAATGACTCTAGGTCAGCCACATCTGCTCATGCATTTAAATTAAAGTTTAAAATCTCTCTCTATTTGATCAAATGTTGTTTTCATAATTTATATGGGCTTCACTCTTCTGGAAATATTTGTTTAATATAGTTAGTTCTGTTTTATCTGTCACTGATATTTTTAACTGTTTTATTCTTCAGTCCTTTAAAATGTGTTATGCATAAAACCAGCTTTATAAATAAAGATTGATTACTTAATATATTTCATGCAATAATCTATGGTCTTCAAAAAAGGCTACAGAAATATAAAAAAAAAAAATCTATATGTGTGCGTTAATGGTGCATGTGTGCATCACATATCTGTCAGCTATTTGGATGTAGTAGAACTGGTAACTGTTATTTTCTGGTGCTTTGTACAAAGAGGATGAATTTTGGATTCCCCAGAAGTCTGTAGGCAAACATTTAGTTTAAAAAATGTCAATTTTATTCCTAAAAGGAAGAAGGGTTAAGCGTTAAGGGAAGATGTGTTCAAGGACTTGAGTTTTTTATAATTCTTTCTTGTTTCTTTTTTAATTACTCCTGTTGCTGCTGTTACTAATCAGCTTGTTTTGCACCATGCTAAACAGCACAGCTGGAGAATTTGCTCACTGATTGAAAGTATTATGTGAGCAGAAAGAGTGGGCACCAGAGAAACCACAGAGAAAATGACTGCAAAGAGATTTCAAAGGTGTTATAAGAAAGCAACAATTTTTTGGCATCCTTGAGGAAGGGAAGAAAGAAAAACCAAGTGCAGGAGGATTACGGAAGGAAAGATATATCTGGGAAATAACAGCAAGACAGGGAGGTCTCTAATTATGCCTGGGCAGTCATTTTAGCAAATTTAGCTCAATGACTTTGGTAGCAGCCAGTCCTATCTTAAAGGTGGAAAACATCCATCATGACCAGAAAAAAAAAAAAAAAAAGGAAACAGGTAGGAATGGATGACAAAGTAGTCATTTGAATTTATCCCTGATACAAGCTGTTATAAAACCCATACAGAATTGAAGTTCCTACTGTTCTGGAAATAGCACCTGCATTTCATAGGTAATGAATTGTACTAAGAGGCAATAGGCCTGTCTGGAGCAAGGAGTAACTCAGTCTCAAGGCAACAGCACAGCATGCACAGAGACAGAATACAAAGAAAAGGCAGTATTTTACTTACCTTCTTTTAGACCTCTATGCAGCTTTCTGTAAAACTGTTTTTCCGTATTTCTACTGTACCCAGTAGTTAGTGTTACTTTATAGCAGCAGCTCGTGCCCAGGTCCACTGCCACAGTCCCTCTTTCTCTATAGAAGCATACGGATAGCAGTACAAAGTGAGTTTTGCTGCATCTATGAGTTTTGGGCATAAGGAAAAGTGCTAAAAAAATAACAAAATGCAAAACTGAGCAGAAATGTAGGCCAATCTACTATGGTTTCTTTCGTACAGGAGGCATTTGTAGGACTGCCCATAATTCACATTGCTTGACATTTCCTGTTGCAGGTCTCTGTTTTTATTTTCTTCTAACTTTGCCAGGCTTAGACTATGAAGGCTGAACCTGCCCTGCCAGCTGCTGGGGACAGAATGTTTACTTTTGTTTATAAAATTTTAATATTAATGCTTTTTTTTTTTTTTTTTTTGCAGCTTCTGAGAATGAAAGGAAGGAGAGCAGGGAGAGTTTGTCCTGCAGTAAAAAACTTGGGTACCTTTTTAATAAGACTTTAATAAGTCTTGGCACACAAGCTGAAAAGCTGGTCAGATCCAGTTCTGTCAGGGATGAGCCTTTCCCTGTCCCTAAGAGAAGCTGCCTCAATTTGGCAAATATACAGGCCTTTGAAAAATCTCCCCTTGCACACACCTGGCAGCAGCTCTGGTGGATACCGATGCTGCAGCTCCCATCTGTGTATGTCTCCACCACAGCTGCGTGGGCTGACCCCAACTGGCCTGTTGCTCCTGCTTGGGTGTCCTGGGAGCATGCAGGGGCCTCTCCTCTATGAACACACTGTGCTTCTCCTGCTGCTGCCCCCATCAGTAGGAAGGAGAGAGAGATTTGACTAAAAAACAAAAAATGCTGGAAAAGTCTGGGATGGCAGAGGGAGCAGATTAGGATAAGAAGCTTGGGAATTTCTCCTCTCTCTGAGGAGAAATCAGAAAGAAAAACCTGAATAAAAGGAAGTTGGGGGCTGCAATGAGGATCCCTGAAAAACAGACTTGGAGTGGTAATGCAAACAGATGTAGATTGTTATGAACACCTTAGATACCCAATTTGGGACAATCCAAAGAGAAGAGATTAGAGCAAGAGAGTATATAAGAAGAACAAGGTGAAAGAGCTCAATCAAGGGCTGCTTTGAAACAAAGATAGCCTGCAGGAGGTGGGGCAGCAGGAATGAGGAGAGAATTTGCCCACCAATACGTACCTGCTTTCTAATGTAGAAGAGAAAGCAACTAAAGCTTGCGAGTTGTGACCTGAGCTATGAGACATAAGTTATAAGTGATATATGTAAATGAATAATGGTGGTGGAGCTAGAGGACCTGACTATCAGGGCTGTTCTTTGTGCACATTCAGCAACTTGAAGCCATTAATCTGCTGTATGGTCTCCAGCTCATCTCTGTGTATCTGAGACAATGGACTGGACTGAGAAAATAGTCCACCCTGAGGCCAGGTGGTTGACAGAACTAGTAGCCACCTTTACAGTGAAGCATTTTACTAATTGTCACTGGACCTCTCCAGCTGGGAATTTTGGACAATCCTGGCTATTTTCCATAGACTGCTCTTGGTGTACCTAAATCCAACTAATGGGCATGACTTGTGCTGGTGACTATCCTAGATTGAGAGTCTGACCATCACTGAGACTCCCCAGGCAGTTCCTGATGTAGATTTGATGTAAGTCAATCTCAAACATGGATGAGTTACTTATAGATGGCCAAGAGAAACTGTCCCTGCAGATGCATGAATGGTCACATAGGATGGAGTTGTTTTGTGTGTAGTTCGAATAATCAATAGCAATGGTCATACATTTATGGGAGCAGCCATATTGGGTGTAAGAATTCATCAGGAGTCCCGTTCAGTGTCAGGCTTTTATCCAATCCAGCTGAAGACTCCTTTTGTCTTCCAGGCAGCAACTGAGTTTACTCTTTAAGAGATTTGATCCCCCAAGTTTTCATCGTCCTGTGGAAAAATCCTCCAAATAGTCTTTTGTTCTTACAAACACTGTCTGTGAATATCTGTGCAAGAGAATCACTGTAATGATGAATACTCTAGAAATTACCACAAGAAAACGGACATTTCTCTATAAACCAAAATGTTTAATTATGTGCAATAAATGAGGACAAATGAGATATCATGTAGCTTCTAATCTGGTAAGCTCTGCCCATCCTGTGAATTGACTGAGGCAGAGGTTCTGTGGAAAATATTAACAGCTGCATCATAGCGTGTATTCACAAGAGACCAAATTAAAACTGCACAAGTAATGATAATGCTGACAGTCTTAAGTCTTTGGCACATCTTTAATGTTCTTTTAATGTATTTCTGTGTGTGTAAAAAACCACCAGTGGGTGAATGGCACATCAAAAAGTTCCTGCTAAATGGAGATTATGATGTACAAGACAATGATAAGATTTAAGACAGACAAATAAAAGTGGAATGAGAACTTTACACCATTTAGTTGCTATATGAGAAGGTACTCTGTACATAGTATGTAATTCTCACTTTGTACTACCAACTATCTACTACCAACTATTCCAATAGAAAATGTCACACTCGGTTAAATCAGTAAACCCCCTAAAATCAGTAAAATGCTTACTATTACTTGCTTGCTTTTCTATGATGGTTCAGGTAGTGATGTTTGATGTGTTGTTTTGTATGTGATACATAGCGCACCACAGAGTATGTTTACACAGCACAGGTGTCCTGGCTGATGGAGAGGGAGACCCCTGGTTCGTGTGTTCTTGCTGCTCTCTGGGTTGGGCAGAAAGGGGAAGATGATCTCCTCTTTCGGGTCTGTAAGGTATGGTAAAAACTAGAGTAGGGAGAGGAAGACAGTGAATGAGATGCAATAGGCAATTTGGAAAAGAATGAAAGAAAAAAGTCAGCAAGCTTGGAGGATGATGCACTGCAGAGCCTGGAGTTCCACCAGGAGCAAAGATGGCCAATGCACCCCCAGGCGGGAATGGGATGACTTTTGCAAGGCTCAGGTAGGACTGTGCACGATACATCACTGCCCAGTAAAGGACCTGTCCAGCTGGGATGCAGTGAGCACAGACTAATCTGTCTTCTACACCCTTTTGGTGTTTTGGGAGTGCTTGATGTAAGGAAAAGACCTAATTTGTCCCTCTTCAAAACCCTAGCCAACTTGTCCTCCTGTCAGGGCAATATATAAGTGAATGCTATTGAAGAAATATCGTGAAACCCAATCTGAGTCATCAACTTCTATATCAATCTTCACAACAAGATTTTAATTTATTTTTTTTTTATTTGATGGGTCTGGTATTTCACCCCTCTTCCTCTTTTGGGATGGCTATTTAACCATACAGCTTCACTAGTGAAGGAAATCACTTGTTGGACTTGGAAGCCAGAGGCTTATTTGCCAGGAAGAAATAAATATAAAAAATAAAGAGCAAAGATTATGTATGTGAGACACTAAGTGCCGAAAGAAAGGACAAACTAATTTTTTCATGTGCGAAAATGTAGCAAACTTAATACATCTCTTGCAGTTCATTTACAAAAGAAAATAGACGCAACAATGTAGGGTGTTAAGCACCAAGTTCATCTCTCAGTTGAAATGCTCTCCAGGTTTTGGATGTACAGTTTTGGCTTAGCCAAAAGGTCACCTTTTTATTTTTGCCCTTCGAATCATGGAGAGCATGAAGAAAACAAAGGAAATACAAAAAATGGCGCTCAAGAATAAAACACTTTATCAAATAAATAACGTGTCAGACCTTAGAGTCCACTGACTGTCGAGAATGTTAACAACATTGGCTAGACTAACATTACTTCCACCAGCAAGCAGATTTCTTACAAATATGATCTTTCAGCTATTTCATTAACCTCACACTCCCACACAGGAAATTGAAGCTTAAAGGTCATGTTTAATATGTTCAGTGTTTTCAGATCATTCTAATTCCAAACCTGAAGCTTATTCTTATAGTAAGTCCATTTACTAAATTTCACCCTTGAATCTTTTATGCTTTAAGTATATTTTCATTAGAATATTTCATTTCTGTTCTAAAGTATTTGCATTTTCTTTTTTAGTAGCCTGATTTCCTATTAACTTCTTGTTTTTCTTAAGTCAATAATAATTTTTTTGATAGACAAAGGAAGTAATTTTAGAAGGAATCCATCACAGCTAATAGTAGTGACTGTTTCTGTAACTAATATGGAGACATTTTTAATATACATACACATGCACAATTGAAATACATTATTGTTGGTATTTTCTTGTTTACGTAATCCAGCCATTGTATTCTTCTGCCCTTTCAAATCCTTTCAGTGGTTCCTAAATGGATGCCTACCCGATTTTAGCATTCTGAGACCAGGGAATTTAAAGACATTTTAGTGCCAAATTCCCTTTCAAATGAATGAAATTGATTTCCCCAAACAATAGAAGACATCAAATAAGTATCTAAGAACACAATTCAGGGAATTCCTGATTGTCAGTCCTATGTTGACTTTATTGCAAAAAAATAGCATTCTTTGTGCAGATTACTTCTACAGCTCTGTGCCTCAGTTTCTCTGTTGAGAACAATGAATCTTCATTGCCTACCTTTTACTTCTCTTTTTAAGCTGCCTTGATCACAGGTTGCAGCCTCTTGTTGCTTATCTGTACAACTAAAGAACCGAGATGTTAGTGAGTATGGTAAGTAGGATTCACTTTCAGCTTTGACTTGATTAGCTATTTGTTTAAATTATGATGCTTTTATTTTTTTTATAATAGATCGACTTAATTTTTTTGGTCTTACATTTCCCAGGGTGTGTGCATCAACATATGTTTATTTACTCACACTCTTTATAGTAGGAATGAAGAATAACTGCTAATAAACCCAAAGATTTCAAGTAGATGAACTGCATTTAACCGAGCTTATTGCTTTGTAAGATCTTTTGGGAAGCTGACTGAAGGGGAGAATGTAGTTAAAACAACCCAGCAGCTCTCTAAAGCCATATTTACAAGGGCACTAATTATTTATGATTATGGAAGAAATATAGGAAATGCAATAAGAGACTAATTTGACTGAAGTCAATTATTTAAAAACAGTATCTAGGAAGTGGAAACTGGATTGGACATTAAGGATGAATGCAAAAGCATGTAAAGGCAAAAGCGTAAAAGTCAGCTAATAGAACAATTTACCTCGATGGGTCACCAACCACAACAAGAAATGGTGTTGAAGGATATTGGCATCAAGAAGAAAACCAAACCAGAAAAAATTCTCTGCTATTTATTGAAGAAGGATAGCTATAAATAGATGATCTTAAGAAGGCTAAACTGTTTAATGCCTTTTTAGCATGCAATCAAGTGATTATCATACAGATCCATTGAGAGGCACAGAGAGAGTCAAAAGGGTCAAAAGATTAAATATGAGAAATTGTAATTTCACATAAGGAAAAAATAATTCACCATAAAATGTTGCCCAGAGTGGTTGGGTAATCTCTGTCTTTGGGGATTTTAAACAACTGTAAGGTCAAGTCTGATGTAACTCTGAGTCCTTCTCTGAGCAAGAGGTTGTACTAGGTCTTGGTACAAGGTTTAGGCCTAGGTACTAGATCTCTGCTGGTCCCCTTCACCCTATTTTTTCTATAATTCTGTGATTTCATGTCCTTAAGTCAGATGTTTTCAGACAAGCTGAAATTGATGAGCTTTTTTCTAGGACTCTTTAATGCCCAAAAATCTGTTGATCTTTTAAAACTGTTGGTGGTACACCTAGTTATAGACCTAGGTACAGTTGACTCTGGAAGCTCTAGGGATGAAGTATATGATTTTTTAAACCCCGCAGTGATTCCTTATAATCTGCTAATTACAGAATGTTTCAGAAAAAAATAGCGAAGTCTTTCTCAAAATAATTTCAGAGAAGATAAATATACTATGTGACTTCCTGGGAAATTAGATTCAGTTCTACCTGATGCACTGATATTGGACATGGACTTTTTTTCACAGGTGCTTGCTACCTTGTTGCTGATTTCTCTTTGCCTGCCCTCACACGGCTGTGGTGAGAGAGGAAAAGTGCTGAGTGCCTATAGCTGATATAGCAGTCACAGAAGCTAAGCTTCGAGCAGTAAAAGGCTGCTAAATATTCTGAAAAATAGAGCCTGGAAGTCTTGTTATTGCACCTCATTGCAGTAATAACCTTAATTGTTTGCATATTTGAATATATTTTAGCTAGCTGTGATGATATTATTAATTTACCTACTTTTAAATTATATGGGGAAGAAAAAAAACCACATCCCTGTTTATATGTCCAGCAAGTTTGCACTCTCTCAGCAAACACTGAGACACTGTCTTGTATGTTTGACTACCTCTGATAGCATAACTTTTGCTTCACTCCTTCAGGGTCCCAAGATGTGATGAACTGATACAGATTTTTGACTCTTCCAAGGAGCTTCAGCTGAAAATCAAAGGCAGGTCCTCAGTTAGTTAGGTAAATGACATTGCTTCAGTTTATGTGTCTGATGAACCTATAGGTAACCCTGAAGGAATGAGTCCAAGTGAATGTAGCTTCAGAAAAACACCAAGCCAGTCCAACCATTTCTCAGGCAGAAATCATACTGCCTCAGCGGTGCCTTAGCATCCTTCTACTCAGACGGGACTCATTTTAATATGTTTAATACAAGTCATGCAAGTATTTTTGTTTTAATCTGTGATTCATGTCAGTGCTGAGGAGACTGATTCATCTTCTGTTCAAGTCAACAGAAAGATTTGCAAGGACTTCAAAGGAATTGGAATAAGCACCAGCTTGAGCTACCCAGAGGCTGGCTTTTCCATTAAAATCTTAGCTGTACTTTTAAAACAAGTTAATGTCACCCTACATTTTACCTGAAAGTGACTATATGACTAAGGCCCGGAACTACAGGTAAAATATGGACATGGTTAAGCTTTATTGTGGCCATGAGCTTCCATATTTTTGTATATGACCCTTTCAAGTTCACTTCAGACTGAACTATATTACTCTGATTCTTTTAAGTGACTTTTAAAGTTGTGGGGTTTTTGTTTGATTGGCTTTGATTTTTTTTCCAAGTGCAGTGCTGATTATTACCACAACAGTCTGATAATCACAAAAGTAATTTTAGGAACTACACACTCCAATCCTGTCCATTTCTAGCAGCTTTGGAGGCAGTGTACTAAAGCTGTGCCGAGGCAACAGGTTTGGGCTATCCAGGGTACCCTGAGCTCCAAGCAGCACTTACTGGCCAGGCCTGCAATTGTAATCATACCACTTGTGGCAGCAGTGAGTTGTACCTCAATTGAGGCTCCTGGACAGTCTGTATATTCTTAAGAATGTATGTGCTTTTTTCTCACATAATTCTTTTGGATGCTTCCTTTACACCAAGAAATTTTGCAGGACATCTTAGTGAGGTACCAAGTATTTTTATACCAAGTATGTGTAATACAGTCATGTTTCCAGCGATGTCCTGTCAGCTTCTCATCAAGAGGTATTCTTGTGGGGACCACCTGCTCTCAGATACTCTCTCGTTAAAGGGGTCTAAAAATGAAGGTGTTAGGAGAGGCAATCTTGTACCTTTTCCTTTCATGGAGAGCTATGATGGACATTAACACAAGATTACTAAATATACACAGAAATTGGGATAGTAACAGCAGCAGAAATCCGTTTCTTTCTGGGTATTTCTTTTATTCAGAGCTGCCGTCGGTGAATGTGAACAGTTTTATGCGAGGACACTGAATGATTATGAGGGTCTTCCTCTCCTGGTGGCTGCTGCTCAGGTCTGGAAGAAAACTGTAGGTCATTAGTTCTAAGTGCTGGTACACACAAAATAATGTAAATAATGGGTCCAAATGAAGCAATTTGATTTAAATGGAGTCCACAGCTGTACCTCTCTTGATTTCAGTTTTACTGACTTCCTGCTTCTTTCTTTCCTCCTGTTATTATCCACTACTTTGCATTTGTATATAAACCGGTCCGGACACCACATTTTAATGGATTGCATAGCATTTCACAGCAATTATGTCCCTTTTCTTCAGAGGTAGAGTAGACCATTTTCACTAAAAACCTCTATAGCGTGAAAAAAGGAGTCGCTTCTACAAAATGCAGCGTACTCTAAACAGTTGTCTGTAGTGGCCACAGGGTAGGTACAGCATAGGTAGACAGTGACATACTCCAAATCTGCTGCCAGGTTGCTATTTAACTAGGCATTAAGAGCAAGGCAAGCCTGTGTCCTAGCCACCATGCAGTTGCTCTGAGCTGCCTTCGGGTGAAACTTAATATAATCAAGATATCTCATCAATGTTCATATCAATTCATCTCTTTGAAAACATGGCTCTGTGTAGGGAATCCACACTTGGACAACTAAGATGAAGTGTTACAAATGTTGCCCTAAGTATTAAAGGCCTGTAGTGCACCGTTATATGCCAGAAATGTGAGGTGGATTAGTACAGAAAAAGGAAAGGCTGGTTTTAGGTTTTACAATCCTGGAAGATTTGGCCTTCACTATCTAGTTCAGACCCTGAGAAACGAAGGATGGCAATGTTAGTCCCATTGATTAGATTCTCAGGGTCTATACTATAACTATTAAGGGGATTTTTTTCTGCCCTTGGTCCTGTTAGAAGGTGTGTTTAGAACCTTAGTACTTGGGTGTTCAGAAACCTTCTATGTCCTGCCCAAAGATATTAATGATCAGTGCATTTGTATTTGTTCTTAAAAGACCTTCACTTTCGTGCTCTTCTCCCTTTACTCCTCTACAGTAGGTGCAGACATGAATCAGGTTCTCTCAGCCTTTATACTGTTAGATTTGAGTAGAAGCCAAAGCTTTTTTTGTTTGCTTTTGTATGGCAAACTCTCTGCTTATCCTTTCCAGAACCACTTTCACTTTAAATTTATGTTCTTTAGACATCTGGGTTTAAACTTTCCATGAAAATTTGGATCAGGTCTCCCTTCTCCCACTTGAATGGCAACTTTTTTTTTTTTTCCTCCCTGTTACCAGAATTCTTTGGCGATTCATCAGGGAGTTGTTGCCTTTTTCATGGTACTTCGCATTGAGGACGGCTAGGCATCTATTGATCATCTAATGATGAATTCCAGCTAGCTGTGTTGAAGAAAGCCCTGTATATAGCTTAATGTCTTGACACAAATGATGAACTAACAATTTACCTCCAGCACAAGAGAAAAATGTCTAACTCTAAGCCATAAGAAATTTTCCTTGACATTTTGACTCTAAATCACAACATACTTTTATAAAGCATTAACTTAATCTTTATAACATAGTCATTTGAACAATTATGCATCCTAAGAGCGAGATACTGCTGTTTGAATTCACTTTGTGCTTGAAAGGACAGTCTCTCTGAAGCTGAAGACAGAGAAAACATTATTATTCAGAGTGCAATGAGATTTAAGACCACAGGTCTAAGCTTCATTGTCCCACTTCTTCAGTCATTCATGTTAGCAACAGGTAAAAGCAAAACATGACTCAACACCAGGGGTAGTGTGCTTTTTCTTCTGCTTTGCATTCCAGTTACAGGTGCATCACAAGGTAGAATGGTGGATGTCCTCACCATATATATTTGCACGCATGCATTTCTGTGCATACTCATATGTACATTAATTTAAAGTTTACATGAGACTGGTGGGGTTCTGTGAAGAGGATGAGGTAGGGGTCTTCCCCATTTTATCTCACCTGTAAATTAAGTACGCTATTCTAAAGGCTTGTCTCGTGAACCTTGTCACCTCTACTAGGTGTTGTTTGCCCTGGTTGCTTTCCTGCATAAAGTCCAACTTTTATGACCTTGTACTGTATTTTGTTTTCTACAGTTTCTAGAAGGTTGCTCAGCTAAAGTGCTTTACTTATTTTATTCATAGCTTTCACTTAAATAAGTAACCTTCTATTTCTTTTTGTGCAGAAGTAATGATCGATCATTTTCCTTCTCAAAATAGAGCTTGTTGCCTGGTGTTTCTTATCAAATCTGCTGAAAACCTTTTCTAGTACAAAGAGTCTCTGATTGCAAAATGTCCTGCCTGACATCATTAATAAGAGTAACCAAGCTGAAGATCTGTCTTTTTGTAGGAAGCTTGCCAAATGCAGAAACTTAGAGAAGGAAAAGTCAAGTCAGAGAAAAGCTGTGTAAAGTCCTCTGGAAAGCTGAAAATTAGCAGGTCAGATTATTAAGTTTTGTTGCCCACTGAGGTGTTTTGTGGGGTCCTTCAGTCCACCTCTTTCATATGGTCTCCTTCACAGTCAGATAGAGAAATGGACATGAATTGCCTTTTCCTGGAGCTCTTTCAGGATCAAACCACAGACCTCTGTCTCCTCTCATGCATAAAGAAAATACCTTCCACCATAATATTGCTCTGGCAGGATAGCAACATCCTGGTCACCAACTCCTTCTCTCCCAGCAACAGCTGGATGGGGACAGCCTTCAGCATGTTGGAGCTGGACCTCTTGTGCAAGAGTAATTAAATCCCAGGAACTACGACTGAAATGAAGGAGAAAATATCCTCCACGTATTTAACATTTACCAGAATGCATCCTTATAGATGTCACAGTGAGAAAATGAAATGACCCGCTTAGCACAGCAGTAGTCATAATGAAATACGTTTTAGCAGGCATTAAAAAAATGGAATGTGGTGGGAAAGAAACTGAGAATTGGTGACATCAAGCTTCAAAGGAAAGCCTGCCTAATGGTAAAAATGGATACATTAAAAATTATATAGAATTTAATGACTTCCAAACTATTGGAGAGTGATTAATTGACCAGGTGGTGAAACATCAGCTTGGATGAGCACATTAATCACTGCAGTGGCACGTCTGTCACACACTCTTTTCAGTGCTTTGCACTTCCTTTTTATATCTAGAGATGCAGGACTGCTAGACAACCATTGATAAAATGCCATCTGGGGGGTGTGAGGGGGAAACAAAACTGAACAAATCATAACCCATCACTGCCCAGTTCACTTTGTAGGGAAAGCTGTTGCCTCAGGGTTTTCAGAGCTTTCTCCTCTTCGTGCAAAGGACAGCAGAGCACTCCTGTCCCTTTCTGGCTTGGCTTTGCTGTCTCTTTCCTGCCTCCCCTCTGATGGGGTATTGGCTTTGCCCTGCTCACACAGCAGCAAGGGCCAGAGAAGGAGCTTGAGAATAATAGCTGCTTCTGGAGGGGGAAATTCCCTTATTCCCTGTGTGAAATTACTGAGTGATGCTGAAGAGAGCAGGAGGCTAAATAATCTAATCTTTGTTTATAGGCAAGCACTGCGAGCCCAGGAGACATATGGGTAGACAGGCACTTGTGTAGGGAATAAATAATTACATGGAAAATATCTATGGAGAAGGAGTCTAAAAAAACAGATCTTGTCCCCAGAGCTTCTCAGATTTGACAATACAGTGTTATTTAGTGACATTTTTCATTTGTGGAAGAAAACAAATATTTCATACTATGCATATGTTTTAGCAAGGGATTAAATGTCAGGATATTTGAGTCTTCCTAAATGTGCTATTAACTTACAAAATTTCAGAAGTCTTAACAAACTTAGTCTCTTTATTCCTCTGTTGTGCTCCCTGGATAGTGAGTATAACAACTCTTCCCTTAGACAATCTATCACAGTCCCTGTTCAGGCAAATCCACTTCTGGAGGCAGTGGGACATTCTGCTTAATTAAGGATTGTCAACTTCTGGCCATAAGATGCTAGTGTAACCAATCCATGTATATTAAAAAATGTTCTGGATGAGCCAAACGAAAGTATTTAGCTTTGTAATCCTAAATAGTATGATCTCCCAGATGGAATTTTCCTAATTGAGCTTGTGATTGCCATTTATACCATTCAGGTTGCTGCTTCCCAGCTGGGATGACTGAGTGCGGTTTAGGGAAAATATGAAGTTATTTGAAAGATGGACAAAGGTAAATTAAGTATTTTTCATCCAAATATGGCAGTAATGAAATGGAGTTGGTTGTACTTTGTGCTTTATATAAGCCATATTTCGCATGTTGGATCTGTCAGAGTAATATCTATGCAGCAGAAGGTTAGACTAGAGACAAATTGTAGGAAAAAGCCCAGAGAGTCTGGCAAACACAGGTTAAAACAACTCCAGTTAACATTTTATTATTTCAAAAGGATTGTACATGCCCATTTTCTAGATTTGGGGATGACTATCCATTAATTATAGTCCTCTGATGGAGAGATGGTAATGGAAGAAGAGGCCAAGAGATATGCCTCAGATCCAGACCTCGGTTCGGATTCCAGCCTGCTCCCAACTTGCTGCAGCCCTGTGCTGGAAGCTTGTTTTGGACCTCATTGAATTGTGAGAAAATCTAGCCTTTCAATATTCACAAAACAAACAAACAAACAAATCTGTTCTCATGCAAATGTTGCCAGTAACAGAAACTAGTAGAAGAGAAATCTGAGACCTATCATACTTTGTACAATTCCTTCCTAGTCAAATGGTTTTCGGTTTGCTTGAAGTGCTTGCAGCTGTTAAGTGCAAAATTTTACAGGAGTGGAACGTGAGCTTGAAGTAGCAGGAGTAATTTGAAAGGCTGGGAAAAGAAATAATAAAAGTCTTTCAATGGATTGCACGGGGGCATAACTTCTGATTAAATGAGAATGGGTTTTATTTGTTTTCTTGTTTACTGAAGATTCAATAATATTCAAAGCTGGATCCAGCTGCAGGACTGTTTGGATTCTGTGTCATGTAACTGTGACTACTAGGATTCTTTACTTCTTTCTTACTCTACCCCACATAATCTGGACTTGAACGTGCAAGTAAAGAATCCTAGTAGTCACCCACCTAAATGGTTATGAAAGCTGTAAAGGAGGTGAACAGGCTTTTTATACCTTACTTGAAATGCTTGCCATTCCCGTTTGAAGTTGGATGAAACTATTGCATACAGATTGGTGAGAATCTAGCTATGTCTGAGGAACTGAATGGAAATACCCTTGCTAAAAGTTTCAGCTGCAGACATGGTCATTTTTGCTAACTTTTGGTCCCTGTAGACAAAAATTTACTGTATTTATAATTTCTTTATAAAAATACTGATCCACAAAAAACAAATATCACTGTTCCGGGTACGTCTCCTCAACTAGGTAAAAATAAGACTATTTCCATAAATAACAATGACACACTGATTTCCTATGATTCATTGGTCAACTAACTCAGTCACGTGGATTCAGCTGTCTGGTATTCACAGAAAAGTCTGTAAGTTTCTGCAGCTTCTAAATTAGCTGCAAATGTGACATCATCAAAAGTGTAGGTACCAATGTCTTAACTAGAAAATTCACTCCAGTTTTATCTAAAGATCAGATGAATGGGCGAAGAACTCATATCCCCTATAAAAATATGATGACAACAATATCAAAATCACAAGAACCTTCACCAGATCCATTTAATCTAGTTTGTAGCACTGCATATCACAAAGAAAGCCATAGGTAATCTGCACCATGTGAGAGAGAAGTCCTTTAAAAGCGCATTTGTCCTCTTCTTAAATTCTAATAATTGTAACTGGCTGATACAACATTGTAAACATTGTGTAACTCTGGATATTTTTATTTTTTGTAAAAATAACAGCATGACCTGACTATGACCCATGAGCTAGATATGTTCATTAAATGTATTTAATTTCCTGCTTGAAATCTCAATCTTTCATTTGAAGAACAGAATAAATATGAGTAAAATAATAAATCATTCAATATAAATAATGAACTGCAAATATGTGAAAGAAATGGAGGAATTGCTTGAAAATTGTTCACACAGACTGTTTATTAAGCAGTTGTAGATTATATTATACAGAAATTGGGAAAAAAACTTTAAATAATATATCAAACAAAAAGTAAATAAATACAGTTTCTATGGAACAACTCCAGCATCTCTCAATAAAATGTTAATGTAGCTACAGTTCTATTGATCAGATGCAAGATCTGGAGAGGTCAAAACACAAGGCTCATCTCTTATATATGCCTTTTGTCATAGCTGACTCTTTTAGATTCATGTTTTCTCTGACAATAAAAAGAAAAAACTGTTTAGTAAAGTTGATAACTGTGTGAAAGCTTCCATTACCAACCAAATATAGCACAACATGCAACATGCTTATGTATTAAAGTGCCAGAAATATCATATCACACTGATTTGCAGCTTAATGGGCACTAACAATTCAGTAGGTTATTTAAAGCCATATTATCCACATTACTAAAATATAAGGTGATCTGAAAAGCACTTCAAATACATTTTAAAGACTCCAATTTTTGGAAATAGAATGATTACATTGTTGCTAATCTGAAATTGAAAGTCTAAATGGGAGAAATGTCCTCTTGCAGTGTGATGTTGTACTACAAGTTAAGCAATATGAATTGGAAAATAGGAAGTTCAAGCATGATCTTGGAACAGTTATGATTCTGTCATGAGAGTGCTACACACCTATCTGCTTAGGTAGGATTCTCCATGTCATGTTAGAATAAAATTCTAATTATCTACTCTAATGTATATAAAGCATGAAATTTTTGAAAAGATTTATAATCACACCACCCAGGCTATATTTTGAAAGTAACAGCTTTCCATTTATTTTAGTCATCCATCACATATTCAGTAAATTCATCTTTCAGTGGAAAATAGATATTGCAGGTGCAGTGAATAACCATCTGCATGGGCTGATCAAATATTAAGGACTGGGGTTTTGTAGGCTTTATCTTCTTGTCCATATATATCCTGTCCTGACCGAAACTTTCTGATTACAAGTACAGGATATCACTATCTCAGTCACTATTAGTAGTAAATGAAATACATTCACGCATCTCTTGGGATGTTTTTGATAAAATGTTTGTCGTAGTGAATGTACTGTCCATATTCTTCACAATGCCAATACTGCCATGAACTTTAGACGGATGTTAAAGAGGTTTTCTTTCCATCAGCACCTGTGTTTGACCTTGTCCTGGGACACTCAGACCCAACAGCCTTTTCAGGTGTGTCCTTTGTTGCCTTCCCTACTTTTCCATAGGTGAGCTTCCATAGCATTTAACAAGTATCTTAGGAAGATTATTTTTTTTTTCCCCCCACTAATCCTCAAATGTATGTTTGGACTGTAAATGAGCTGAGTCAGAGCTCTGGGCTCTGTTCTGCCACATCTGTTATGATGTGCTGTTACACATTGACATGCCCCGAGAAGGTTGGTGATAAACCGTTGTGGGTATTTACACTGTGATTGTGGGGTCTCTGTTTAATTTTGTCATTCCTCTGCAACACAGTCACTTGATATTTTCCACACACATTGCTGCTGTTGCTCCAACTAACAATTTGCTGACTGAACTCAAAAATCAGTCTGTTGGTGTAGGAAAAGTAGGTGCCAAAAAACATTGTCAGTCTTATCAAGTTGAGGGTATGGCTAGGAGGCAAGCGCGAGGGGATGTGTTATATTGCATTCCCTTGATTTTTCTGTGATCACTGGGAACTCCCCACTTGGTGTTGCCAGCCTTTTTAGCGATTAGTAACATGTTTGATCCTATTATACCCTGCATAGCTGTAGGCAGGCTAATTTTCAGCTGCCTGCTAACAATATCCTAGGTCCCACAGGCTGAAGCAGGTTTCTCAGACTCGAGGCTGCACGCTGGAACTTGGCAATAGCTGAACTATCCCACTGCAATCTGCTCAGACTCACTAGCTCCAGCAGGCATCTCGCTGTCAATCTGAAACAAAATATAGCCTTTGAACTGCCACTTGGAGTATCCCAATACACATTTTATTTCTTCCAAAATGCAATGTCATTCAGCTAGGAGCAAAACATAGTGCTTATGGTAATGGAGGAGAAGTTGCATCCTAGAAAGCTGCAAGTCAAGAGAATTTAGACAGTGTGGTAGGAAAATACCTGACTCTGAAGTGACACTTAGAAGGATAAAATAATTCTTGAGGAGTATCAAGAAAAATAGAGAAGCATTGCCATGTCTGAAAATAGCATTAGAGATACCATTATCAGAACGCTGTGTTGGAGATTTTGTTTTCATTCTTTAAAAAGCTGCTGAAAAATTTATGAGAGAAAAAGAAAAGAAATACAAGAGGTGTGAATGTTGTAAAACACTTTGTTCTAACTAGGTGTTTCTTGCTTATCCAAGAGCAGTTAAGAGATGATAAAAAGTATCTATGCAGGGAAGAGATTTTTAACTGCTGACAGTGAGGAGAGACAAAGCAACCAAAAGATCACATAGAACCATAGAATTATAGACTCGTGTAATTTGGAAGGGACCTTTAAGATCATGGAGTCCAACCATTAACCTAACATGGCCAGAACCACAACTAAACATGTTAATTTTTTTTATATTCAGAATAGATAGAAACCTAAATATTGAGAAAAGAACGAAAAAATTGGGATGAAATCTTAAATTTTGGAAATTAAGAATCAACATTCACATCTAATAAAGATCCTTAGTTCAAGGCAGAGAGTTCAAGACTCAGGTGATAAGAGTTATGCAGCAGGTGCTAACATAATATTCATAATTCCTGTATAAAATATGTGTCCTTCAATAGCAGGGAAGCCACAGAGAAATGCAGAAAATCTAAAGATGTTAAATGCCACACACTTGCCTCACTGTGCCCATCCTATTCCACTGATTGTCATGAGGCTGTGCTTTAGCTCGCTTTCAGCTAAAATAGTAAGAGTGTCTGATTAGTTTCGCCTTTTTCTAAGAGCAGGAATAGCCATCAATTTCTTTCTGACAGCAACACAGACTCATCATTTTACTAAGTTTTTTTCATGGAAATGAAATGCTAGTTAGACTATGCACTGCAATAGCTCACCATTGATGGAGGTAAGGATGATCTGTCAGTATACATAAACATTGATGTGTAGTGTAAAGATCTAATGACAGAAACAAAGTTGTGGTCAGAACTGCATTTAAAATTACCTCTAAAATCAGAAAAAAATCAGAATATTAGGAGTATGATATGCATTTCTGCAAACCTGCTTTGTCCTCAATTAAAGAACGAGTCAAAAAGCAAAATTACAGATTAAAGGGACTCACTTGGTTGTGTTATCAACCCAATCATTGATTCAGAGTGTGGATTAAGGCTTGAAGAGGGTTAGAAGGATGGAGTGTTGAACAGATGATGGGGTCACCAACACAAGCATGTGTTCCAGTGTTGCTTACGACTAACGCATCAGATTCAGGGAGCCTGTAGAATACAGATTTATTACAGGAAGTGTTCAAAGGCATGTGCTGGGTTTTTTCACATTACGGCTATGCTAAGCAAAGGTCAGTTTTATACAAAGCCCAGGCTAACTGACTTTTCAAAGCAAACAGAAGGTTACCGAATACCTCTGAAAACCATTCAATTCACTACTTTATTATCGGTAACATAGGTATCATGCAATGATTTGAACTGTCATGCTGCTGTCAACCTTTGAAATATTACATGCTTATATAAAACAAGAAGAAAACAAGCTAAAGAATTCTACTAGTTCTTTTTAGATGCATTGCTGCAAGGGTTCTTAACAAAAAACCCAGGAATTTTGCTTTTACTTGTGCTTACCAAAACCCAAAAATATTTCTTAGAGTACTGTCAAATAAATTTCCTTACAAAGGAAGCCTTTATTAAACAGTATATTGGCTAGTAAGACAATTATGTGAAATCAATCAAAGGGCATAGAAACAGTTGCTTCATTGTTGGAAAACTTTCTGAAACACATGTTTTCTGAAAAATGCCAAAAAGAATTGTGGTGTGACAGTTAGTGGGATGGGATGTGCTAGGGGCAGAACTAGAACTTCTACCAGTGAGAAATACTGGAGATCGAAATGCACATCTAGTACGATCTGAGAGCAGAGCTTCAGATCTCAAATCTCTTTCTCTGTAGAGAAAGAGGAATAATGAAAAACATTTTCTAGAAAAATTATCTGAACAACGTGTTCAAACTTTACAATCAAATTTCACTTGAAATTTGAAATTTCTGAGTATAGTCTAAACTTTGTCTAATTATAGACTGATTTGAGGAGAGAAGATGAAGTAGCAAGCGGTGGAAAATTATTCAGTAAATGATAAATACTGAAAAAATAAAGAAAAATTCTTGTTGACAAATTGCTCGGTATAGATTTGGTACAGATGAACCTAGTCCGCTCAGCATATGGTTGTGCATTTTAGGGCTTCAAAATCTGTCCAACAGGCAGTGGTTTTGGGTTGCATGGGTGTCCTTGGAGCACTGTCTTATGGCTCAATGCCTCTTGCTCTGAGCAATTCTGCTTTGCAAGGACAACTGTAATTTAGTGCCAAATTATACTTATTTTTGCACATCAGAGTAGGAAGCTAAAATAAATAGTGCCTTGCATTGTAAGTAATCATGCTGAAGTCAATGTTGTTTTCTGTGGAATAAGTTACTACTCAGAGTAAATAAGAATTTCAGCTTTGTCATAATAAAACAATCAACTTTTGATGAATAGTAACAGGAATTCGAAATGCTTGACCTGAAGTCTAGAAAAACTAAACATTTCTGTTCAATCTGGAAATTATCAAAGCAGATCTGACTCTGATAATTTGAATACCATTGATACTGACATGTTGAAACTGTAACTTACAGCTCCAACTTTCTGGGAAACTCTGTGCTATGAAATCATAAATAAGACTTTGTACTTTTACAAAGGATGTTATCCAGAGAATGGGGATGACATCTCACAATGCACAGACACAAACCAGTCCAATTAATTAGCAGGTGACCAAAGTCAAAGGTCCTGAAATGGGGACAACACAGTGCTGCTAAATCCGAGACATTTATCAAACTGTCTCACGGAAGTACTGTTAATCTAAATATGTCTGGTTTAAAGCACTGGTAATTTATTTGGCTGTTTCATCACTTGTGAAGTTTGTGCCATTAGTATTTAATCATCTTAGATTCATAATCATCCTCCCTTCCTGCAATACACCTCTCAAGGACAATAAAGTCCTGCAGTTTTGTCTTTGTGCTTCCTTTTCTCCTTCAGTCTCAACTTGTGAAGAAACATTTCAAAGATACTGAGTGCTGTACTCTGCAAGACTCTAACTTTCAACATTGTGAGGACATTTTCACTCCAAAAGGCAGAACTTTTTTTGATTGCATGTCATTGTGTTTTCATTCTCAGATTTCTTTATTTTTCCCCTGTAGGTCTCTCTGAGTTGATTCTGGGAGTAATGCCTGCAGAATTTCACACAAAAGGCTTGCCAGATAATACATATCTGAGTATTAAATATTTCTGATTCTCTGAGCTTTGTGCTGGCTCTTTGAAATGTCAGTGCAGATTAAAACAGTCAACTTGTGTTATTCTGGAAGAGAGGTGTCTGTGTGGGACTTACTAATGTCCCCAGGAAAGAATATTGGTGTGCAAGAAAAAAAAGAGGAAAGATATGCAGGTTTCCAGAAACCACCCAGGAAAAAGTTACTGAGCCGTTCTGAAATGTTGGGTCTATTGGTACTGAATGCTTGACTTGCCAAAAAGTAAACCACAAATGATTTTGTGACAGAATAAGCCACATGCACAAGTTTGGGAAGACAGCCCCTTTTTTTAACAAGACCCTCCAGCTGTGTTAACGCATGTAAATATGTTCATTTTGAGAATGTTCATAGCACATTCTCATTCTCCCCCTGTAGCAAAAACCTATGTTTTAGAGAACAAGAAAAGCCAGAGCGAAACATAAAGGAATAGTGCATTTGGGAGTATGTTGTCATGATGCTGGAACACCAATAGAAGCAGGACCATGCAGAGAGAAGTGGTTTCCATAAGTAGACCACAATTCATGCCACAAATGATAGAAGACATATCTTACCAGTATCAAAACCTTTAAATGGGTCTCAAAGTGTTAGAATGAACATTAATTATGGGAACTTTGACTCAATAGACTCTAAATTGCTTCTTGTTTCACTTACAGTTCTCTGTAACCGAGAAGACAAGCTGTATTTCCCTGGACTTCTGCCGAAAATAAGAATTTAAGTCAGAAATGTTAGTGTTATTAAAAGTGACTCACTGACATTGTATTAGCTTTACACTACCACCAGACACACTGTTAAGAATCGACTGGTAAGACTCCTAACATAGGATAATCTTACATAGCATGCTTTTAAAGAAACATTCTTTTTTTTCCTAAGACGTCCTAAATACCAGGGGAAGGGTGAATATTTTGAGCAGAACCTTTGTGATGTTGAGAGTGGGAACTGAAGAAATGTAAACCACAAAGAATCATCACTGTCTACTGGTACCAAAAAGGATGAGGAAGCATACCAGTATTACCAAGTGTCCTATAAAACCCTATCTGATTCTTTAAGATTCCTGTAAGCGTTCTTCATCTATACAGACATTTAACTCCCGATTCAAGGACAAATCTCAAGCTTTAAAAATTTCAGAATATCAATGTAAAATATTAACCAGCTCATCTTTTAGCTATTCTTTTCAGTAGAACACGTGGAGCACTTATGAAGAGAGGACCATAACCTTCTCTGAACTGCGGATGCAATAAACTAATTTAGCAGTGAAAAAAGTTTGAGAAACAGCTATTTCTTATCAGCTGTGAGGTCTTCTCTGAATAAGTTCCTGCAAGTGTGAAGGAGACATAACAAACTTTCCCATCTTCAAACTGTTTTGCCCAGGTAAAAGAAGATTTACAGGGTACTGACCCACTTGCTACACCAGCTTGTAGTCAACAATACCAGCCAATACAATTTAGATAATTTCATTCTGAAAAGTGATTAAAATGTTTAAGCTTTGCAAATGATATCTGACAGCTGCTTCTTCTATGAAGGAAAACTCATGTTTTCCTTCAGCCCACATTCTAGAGGATGTTTATGTCCAGATTTATAAGGGTATTAGAAACATTTATGGTAATGAAAAACTTCTAAGAATGCACAGCTGCCCAACTTCTATTGAAGAACATCACCAAAAGAGCTACCAAAGAGCTCAGACAATATCACAGCTAATGTTCTTTCATTATGTTAGATATCTTACTGCTTGTTTTCCGATTTGTGTTGAGTGAATTTTCCTTATTTCAGAATGGCTCACTATTTTTAAAGACATGTCTTCTATGTGTTGTTCAATACACAGGTAGCTTATGAACATTGCACGTTTCTATCTGAAGTAGTAAGTCAGTTCTTTTCCAAGGTCTGGCCCAAAGGCAGAGATCATCTGACCCATCTTGATATGACTAAGCATGAAACATAACTGTTGTATTTTCTGTATGCAGTCAACAACAACAAAAGTTCCTCTAGAGAGCAATTTAATCTCAGAAGCTGCAATTGATCCTCTAGAAGAGCTATTCTTGCCATTGACTAGACAGAGAGTCTGGAGTGACTAGACTTCATATAGGTAATTAAGGATCTTGAATTCAGTTTCTCGATGCATGTCTAGGGAGCTAGGCGCGTGTTTTAACTGCTTTTTTGTGGAAATATACAAAAGAATATGCTCGATTGATTTCCTGCACTGTGCCCCAGGTACAAGTGGGCACCTGAATCTTAGTCTCTTGTCAGCTTGAAATGCTGAGTTTTGGGACAGAAAATTTGAAATACGTGACCTTTAATGCAGAACAGCTCACAAAAGTTGTACTGAAAGAACAGATAAGACAATAGTGCTACAAAGCAAAGACACAGTTTCCCTTGAAAAGGCGTGTTTGGTGCCACAGTTACAATTATAGATTAATTAATTTTAGCTCCTGTCTAATGTAAAAATGAATTAGTATATAAACAAGTTCTTCCTACCTCAGAATTTGTATATATCTGAATGCAATTTGCTGTGCATTTGAGAAGACAGATCCAATTAATCTTAATCATGTCTTGTTCATCACGACCATTTGATTGAATAAAATCATTCTCATTCATTCTACAATATTTCTGAAACTAAACAGCACATAAACTGATGCACAACAATCTCAGTGAAATTCATAACTGATTATTGGCCTATGTCAATATATCAGGAGATATATTTGTCACTACATTTTCAGCAGAGTTATCAAAAAAGATACATTTTAACTATTTACACCATGGCAATAGGTGGTATCAAGCAACTTTATTCATATATTTTGTATGTATTTTTTGTTGAAGTAATCTAGATATCTGAATGTAGAAGATATTTTGGGCTTCTTTTGAGATGTTCTTGACCCCCCCACTGATGAAAAAATATATTTATTTACATTTTCATTGACAAATTTACTCTGTGTTATATCAGAATCACCATTCATCTCAAATCCTTTGAAAAAAACCATCTGTCTCTTATTGAAAGGATTTCTTAAATGAGGATATGTTCGAGATTACAGGGGAATCTCAGATCTTCTGTTAGTCAGAAGAATATCTTTCATCATTAAGAAATTGTACTGCAAGAAGTTGGTAAGGTCCAGTGGGTACAGAATACCTATGTTCTTTCTGCAGTTAAACTATGCAACCCTTGCCTGACTTTGAACAAAGTGCTTCACATCTTTCTACATTAGAGTGGTTTGTATACTGTTCTTATCACCATAAGTTTTGGAACAGCTGCCAGTAAGACACTAAAAAAGTAATTATACATCTGTTTCTCTTCCTTTGAGGAGTGAGAAATATGTCAGTGGAGTGTTTGCTTTGCATTTTTTATATCCATATTTCTATAGGTTTATATTACAATAGATAAAGTCAAAGAAGTGCTTTATGCTTATAGCACAGTTGTGACATTTTCCCCTAAAAGTACATTTCTGAGTCTTAAACTCTTAGTGAGAAAGTTGTTTAGTTTGCCTATGAGTTCATCACCATTGTTCTAGAAAGTATCATTGTACTAAGGAACGTCATTGTGGATGGTGGTTTCTTTCCGAGCCTGTGGTAATATTGGAGTATTTATTGCTTCAAAAATGAGGATTAGGAGCTTGCATTTGATTCAAAATTAAATGATAACCCAGTGTGAGAAGGGAACAATTCTGACATGTTCATGGTTCTTTTAGACTTTTTCCAGTTTGTCATTGTATGGGGTCATCTATTGGGGCACATTGGAACCCAATCCATATCCTTTACTTTTAAAAAACCTGTTTTTTTTTTCAAAATGTCATTGATTTCCAGTGCATGGATCAGCTGTCTGATGTCTTTGTGAGAGACTTCTGATCCACTACCTTAGGACTGTATACCTTCTAACACTGATCTCTCTTCTCTCCTTACAGGAATTTACTAAATGATTGTATCAGAGCAAACCCAGGATGCACCCATGCCCAAGTGGAAAGGAGTCTTTCTCCATCATTTAAAGCTGTTCGCTTTTTACATTTTAGCTATTGGAGACATATTTGGGGAACACTTTGCTAGAGACTTCTGTTGAAACTAAGTTTTCTAGAAATCTGTATCACTCCAGTACAGGTACAAATTTCTGGTCAGAAGCTCTTCTCACTTTTTGGCTCTTGATGTGTGTGCATGGGCAGAACTTTAGCTATTTCCAGAAGAATACATTCTTCCTCAGAAGTTGCTAAGACAGTGCTGGAGGAGTTCAGTATGGAGGGTCTAAATGCTGGATTAATATATTTCCCCATTAATGACAGGATACTCCACATGGCACCTCAGTGCACAGCTTCTAGCTTGACTTTCTCCTGGGAGAGGAACCATTCAATTCTGGCCAGTGGTGTAGACAAGGGCATTGCAAGTGTACACACTGGGAAGTGCTTGAAAAAACGAAGTCTACACAAACTGACCACTTAGAATTTCCTAAATTGCAGGTTTCATTGAGTATACTACAGTTGTTAAGTTCTGCTGAGAAATGTCTCGGAGGCCAATTTATATGGCACCAAACTGGGACAGTCTGGAAACACAGTGCAAGAACAGTAGAAAGACTTACTTCTGGGTGCCGAGTCTTGAGAAATTAAGGGAAGGACTTGAACAATGGACTGAGGTATGGATGTTTATTCACGGCCAAAGGATCTTTATGCCACCCTGTTGGAGGACTTCAGGACATTTTGGAACAATACTTCGAATAGCTGTCATTATCCTCTGACCAAAAAGCAACATTTTATGGTTGACCACATCATATTCAGTGGAGAGACTAAGAATAAATGTTTGGTTGAGGGGAAAGCTGTCTGTCGATGCTACTATAGCAGTTCCAGTTCTGCAGTCTGGCTTAGTTGGCCCCTAGGTTGTTCCTCTGTGAATTTTTTCAGAAGGTTTTACAAGGGCAGAAATCACCTAGAATTTCTGTACTTGGCTAGAATAACTTGACAATGAGTATAAATCAGAGTGATGATACAAAAACCCAAAAGTTCTTACCCATCCATCTTTTCTTTTGCCTACTTGGCTTGTCAGTTCTCTACAGAGGCTTGTGACATAACTGCACAGTAATTAACACAAATATATTCTTGTTTCAAGTGGGCTCCACCTCTGCTGTTATTTTCCTTCCCTGAGTGTCAGATGTTGCCAAGTTAACAAACAAACTCTGCCAGTTCTTTGCAGATTAGAGAATTCTTTTCATAGGCTTTATGTTGTTACTTACCTTAACATTCCCCCTCTCTGACAACATTTGACTGTCATGTAAATTCAGTCCTATAGCAATAGATTTATACTTCTAAATTAAATTATTGCATCACCTACATGACATGGCTTGGGTCCAGTAGATTGGAAGGGACAGGGAGAGAGGTTTCAATCTATGTGTGAAGATTTTTTGGTATAAAAAAATTTAAAGCAACAGAATTTTATCATTGTCTGTCTCTTGATGAAGACTTTTAGTGTTGTAGAGCAGTGAAAGTCAGGCAGGGAAGACAGAAGTATGGACCCCTTCCTAGGTGTTAAGAAAGCATCAGCTCCAAAAGCAGCATGAGGTGGAGAGGCCATCCAGCCATGTGGATGGTGTAGACTTAGTCCTGCTCAGTGCTCTGAGGTGCAGTAACAGTCTGACCCATGTGGCTGCAAGGTCCCATAAGGGGCAGGTTACAGACAGAGAACAACGCTACAGCAAGAGCTTGGTCTGGCTGGCCCCAGCCATCAGGAACAAGCTCCCTAGTGCCCCGAAGGCCAGGAAAAGCCGGCATGAAAGTCTCCAGCTTCCTGCTAACTGATGCCTTGCGTGTAGCTCTGAAGAAGCAGAATTGATTAAGCCTTTCCAAAACCACCAACTTTTCTGCTTAGAAATTACAGTGAAAGCAGTCATTTTGAAATTCCAGTGCCCTGTCTGTGCATGAGTGAAAGCTGGATTGAACTGCAATGAACTCACTCCTACCACTTTTGTAAATCTCTCTTTAACAAACACTCTGACAGTCACTGCAATGGTCTTCTGCATTGCTTCACACACCACCACTTTTCCCATTAACCAAAAAGACAGATGTGGGGGGTCACTGTCATGCTTTTCCTTTTATAGAAGATGGTTTTAAGGTTCTGCGTAGTGCCACAGTTAGATTTTTCTCACTGCTAGCACTTTTTTTTTACGTGTAACTCTGTGTTTGCCAATAGCTGAGGCAGTAGAGTGAGGTTGTAATAGTGCTTTTTGGCAGCATGAACCCATTTGAACTTCTAGAGATGCTTTCTTTTATCTTATGGTGGTAATTATTTGCTATGTTCCTTTCATATTGTTTTCAACCTCCTAGTATCTGATTAAAATGTTTTTGCTGAGCTTTTATCTTATCGTCTTTACTTTTCCTCTATATTTGCAATCACAATAATTCTCCCAGACCTTTCACTATTTTTTCCCTCTCAACTGATACTATGTCTTTGGAAATATCATCGTCTGCGGTAATCATTGGTTTATCTTACTTTAAATTATACCAGCATAGATCTCTACTCAGATGTGAGATTGCTTCACAAACCTTTGTGCTCATCCATTTTTTAGGAGGAAAAGATAGAGTTTGTTGCTGGTATGTTCGTATTTTGCTTCTTCTCCATACGAAGATTAAAACGAATTGGGCGATCTTCTTCTACTAGTCTGGCTTCTGATATTAGGTCTAATTTATCTTTACCTCCAGATTCTTCATAGTACACTATTCCATCTGATGGCACTCCTCAAAACAAAAAAAAAAAGACACCCTGAAAAGGACCACCCCCAAAACAATCCACAACAACCGAAAATCCTTTTTTCTATAACACTTTTTTGCTTTTCCTAGGCACAGTAAGCACTGAGAGATATTTTCACCTTTATGCCTTATAGGCTGGCCTCATAGCTGCTAGCTTTTTGAAGTGGGATAGTTAAAAGGAGAAGAGAGATTATAAAAATTAGTTAAGTAAAAATACTTCACTCTTTTCTTATTTTTTTACTTCAGTTGCCCCATCTCCATTCTCCCTTCCTTCTCTAAATTCACTCAATATGTTACTTGCGACTAACGTCCTCTGCTTCTATCCTAGCTCCCACTTGGTTCCACAGATTGCTTTACTGCCATCAAGAAACATTTATTCAAAGGTTTCTAAGGACTTCTTTCCAAAAGTATTTCCGAATCACAGTTCAAGTCCTTCCTGACTGTTCACTAACCTCTAAATGCTCTGACCTTTTCTTATAAACCCTTAACTACCAAATGCAGGTAGCTGGTGAAGCTCTGAAATCTGGAAGGTCCTGTGAGAACACAAAAGAGGTACTGAAGGAACAAAAGAAAAATCACAGGGAAACAAAAACATATAAAATAATTTCCATTTTCCATGGTCAGGACAATGCATATTCACGAGCATAGGAAAAAAGAGCAGCCACTCTGTCCTTTCATATGTCAGGCATCTTGCTGGGGAACCTGACCCCTTGCTAGCTCATGGGAAGGGAGGTGGTGGCAAGCAGACTGAAGGATGCTGTAACAGCTATGCACAAATCTTCCTGGACAGCTGAGCATTTGTGCCAAAGTTCTCCAGCAGAGACACTGGGGTTTTATCTCTGCAGCAGCCCTCATCCTGAGGAACCGATCGATTATGCAGAAGTAAATGAAGAGTATAAAGTTAAAGGGCATGATGAGAGTTATGCAGTCCCCAAGCAGGGAGCCAGTCTAAATGCCACAGTAAAATCATCCTCCACACACATGGGGACTACAGAAATTCCTGAAGGGAAGCAGAATGTTTGGGAGTCTGTTTGTATTAAGAGGGGGAAGTCATTTTACAATGTATTGTCACCTGTTCCTGCTGTCACAACTGAGACACCTCCTTCACACTAATCTGGGCTGTTCTCAGAGTAAGAGGGGTGGATTAAAGCCTCATTCATATCCACATAAATAAATGGGATTGTCATTTTTACCAGCTTCTGTTGGTGAGTCTCCCCTCCTCCCTCTTTTTTCCTTTCTGTGAGTGATTCAGTTTGCTGAAATAAATCGACATGTTTCTTAAGTCTCATCCTCCAGAGTTAGGGTAGCCATTTCAGACGACAGACGTAACCTAGAAGGTTTAACCTGACATTTGCTGCATTCTCACAAGACATTGCAAGGGGCAAAACCACCATGGATTTGCAGTGATTTTGAAACCAAATGATGTTACAGGAAAAAAGCAGAAGTGAGGAGTTAGCCTACCTGGAGCATACTTTCCTACCTTGGGACATGATTTAGCTGGTCTACCTGACTTCATGAACTGCAGATCAGCCACAGTTTTGGGTAGAGGTATGGGGAGGGGCCATGATTCTCAAAAGAGCCCCATCAGAAGGCACATACTATAGCTTCAGCCTTGAAGCACTGCTTCAGCAGGAAATCTTCTTGTAAGCAGGGATTTAACAAAGCCCAGACATCAGAAGCACTAGCTATGTAACCCAGCATCTCTCAGGAACAAGGAAACTGAGAAATCTATGTAAAGCCAACCTCAAAATAGGGATCACAGTAGAGGTATGAGATGATTCTCTCCACAAGCACTACAGGAAGGCAAAATGAAAGCAATGAATACCAGCAGATAACATGAACAGGCCTGCAATATCACTTGATGCATCTAGGGAGATTTTCTAAGTCTGTCATATTCCAGATAAGTACATTATAGGCTGCAAGTGCTTACCTTCAAGGGCGTATTAGGGCCATTAGAAGTTGCTTCTGTGAGTGCCATGTTACTCAAGCATTTAGGATTGCGAGACTGACAAACAAAAATATCTTTAATATAGGCAAAAGAAGAAAAAGATCTGTAAAAAATATACAAAGCATTTGAAAAGACAAATTTTAGTTTTTAGAAGCACTGAGGAACTAGCATTGGCAATCAGGTTTAAAAAATTAGTGAAAACAAGGCTTAGCATTGAGACCTCTTCCAATCTTTTAAAAAAGCTTGTTCTGATAGTGCTCATGAGTACAGCACAGATTGTTCTTAGTTTGCATCTTGTGTTTCGTGATCCTATCTACAAATGACAACAAAAAGATAAATTATGAATGTCAGAAGCTGGGACTAAAATTTAACCAAATACCATCACAGATGATATGGGGTGGGGTGGGCAGGAGGAAAAAAAGAGAAAAAATATCAGTTTAATTTTGTAGCCTTTTGGTTTGGTTTGGTTTGATTCTCTCATATCATTTTTGTCATCAAAAGCCTTCATCACCACAAGGTGGCAGTAAAAAATTACTTATAGCATCAATTTTGACACCTGGTTATGTAAACAGTAAATACACCTATTGTCCCCATGTTGAACTTATGCAAATATCAAACTTATCTCATCTGTTATAAAAATGACACATATGGTCAAGTTCTAACATTTGTGTGAAAAAGCACTAACATTAGTCAAACAAATCATCTTAACTCAGGAATTATGAATTTTAATTGGCAATGTATACAAAGTTGTTCACAGTAGAAAAATCTTTAAATATTTAGAAAAATCAACCATTTCTCTTCCACCTGGCAACAAGAATACTTGAAATGAGATAGAAGAATTGGAACATTATTCAATTCAACTCTATGATAGATAAAAATAAAAATGGATTATGATGAATCTGCTTGCTTCTACCAAATACAGTATGACCATGTGGCAAGCAGAGCCCTCTGCTGAGCCAGTTAGCAGCACAATCTGACTCTCCAGGAATAAGAGTGAATATCTGAAACCTTGCTACTGTCAGAGGCAGCTGAGATTCATTCAATGCATTTAATATAAGAATCAGCTCCTAAATTGTTATTGGATATAAATGGTTGCCCAAGCAGAAGCAGAAGGACATGACAAGGGTCACACTGCAGAGATACTTTTTTGCTGAGATCAGCCAGAATTTCTTCTTGTACCTTCTTTGTTGAGTCCACAAGTGTCAACTCATCCATCAATTCATTTTTCCTATGCCTGGTCACCCCTAGTAGCCTAAATTAGTGTGGGTAGGGATCTGACTTTTCCAAATCCCAAACTTCAGTGTTAACTTCAAGTGTAGTTAACCCCCCAGCTGCCAGCCAGAGATGTGCTTGACAGTATGCATGAGTAGGTACTTGTCATCCTCATATCAAAATATCATAATACCAGTTTCTCATGCATTAGTTATAATTTCCACGACCTAGGCCATGTCATTTCCTAAATATTACCTCCAGTTTTGCTCAGTGCATGTTTCCACATCATACTCCTACAGAATGGTGTGCTTCCTCTGAGGATATCGTAGCATACTAAAAAGTTGCTCCATACTCCCATCTTTGTGCTTGTCAGATAAATTATTCTACATTTAAAAAATCTTTACATGTATAACTGCACTAAAACTTATCTTCAGTTGAAATCACCGTCCAAGGTAAGTCTTATTATTTATAGAGAGCTATAAAGACTGTATTTCCCAGAATGCTTTAATAGAAAGGAGACGTCTAATCCCCATCCTGCTGGCATTGGCATGGAGATTTGTACTCCCTTCTTGGCATGTAGATCAGGCCTGAGAAGTGCAAATGGCTTTGAGTAGTATTGAAGAGCCGTTCTTCTAATCCTGCTGGTCTGTGCCTGACAGGCTGCAAAATGAGAGTCAGGTACTTGGCTGCCCTCCCTGCGGGGCTGCTGCTAATGAGCTGCAGCTCTTTGCAAGGACCCATACAGCTGGTTCGTCAGTAGCTGCTAACAAACTTTGTTTCAGGCTCACTAAGACTGTCCATGGAGTATACCCTTTAGACTTCCTATAGGACACAGAGCTCAGCATCAGGCCCTTCAGGAAAGGGCTGGCTTTGTGGGCTGGAAAGCTGGAGGCACAGTTGCTGCAGATGCCACCAGCTTCACACCACAAGGACAGATCACAAAGACAACCAGTGTGCAGCCTTTCCAAGGAATGTCTCTCCTTTGATCTAGAGGAATAATAGAGTTATTTTCTGAAATTAAGGATGACAGGATAGCCTATTGCAGAGTAAAACAAAATAAATAAACCTGAACATAAGCTGTTCAAAAGGTGCGTAACTTTGCAGTGCATTTGGCAACTGCCTTGTGCAGAAAATAAATGAAAGTGGTATGGAGAAAAGGCTAGGTGGTTTATTTTTTTTTTCTTTTATTAAGTTTACATTGCAGGCACGGAGGGTGGTAGTAAGAGAGGAATTACAAATATGCTCCAAGGAAATTTATTTGAAAATTTTTCAAAGAGAATCCCCAAAACTGCAAGGCCTCAAGCAGATGTATTTACCTCTGGGTTTGACTCATAGACAGCTAGAGATCAGAATTTGCATGTCCTGATGCTGCTTTCCTCTCATGATGATGTGTCACACAGTAAGGAAAAAAAAAAAAAAAAAAAAAAAAAAAAGGGCCCTGGGCACNAAAAAAAAGGGCCTTGGGTCTGTTTCCTAAAAATTTGATACCTGGGCCAGTGCTGCTAACTGGGACATTGATGCACATCAGGCATGGTTTCTGAGAGGATAGAGGAGCACAGAAACCTTCTGAGTACAGCTGCTCTGTCCCCAACTTAGTCCTTGCAGCGAGCTCCTGCTGGGATGATGGAGGAAAGCTGAGTTGTGGAGGTTGAAGGAGTGCAGGAAGGGCTCTCATTTCCACATGCTCGTTCTTGACAGGGTCAACCCACGCTCCTTAAAAGTACAGTCTGCTGGTGAGCTGTACTGCATACAGTGTTCTGGAAAATCTACTAGTACACTTTCACATGCTATCATTGTAGCAGATTTTGTCAAACACTTCCAATGCATCCCCATGAATCCCAGATTACCACTGATGCCTTTGATTTATGCAGACACCAGCTGAAACAAACAAACAGGATTTGGATTCTATTATAAAAATGACAACTTCTCCTTTCAGTGGGGTGTACTGAAATAAATAGCTTTTTATCTTAATAGTCAGGAGCTCTTCCATATAATATTTATGAAAGGATGTGTTTTAGGTTATTCTGTACTCCCAGATGAGAGGTACTTGAAAAAAATTAAAAAGTAATTATACGCATTGCCACCAACCAGTTGGGAACATAGTATGTGTTACAACAGACAGAAAATGTGACTTAACCTTACAATAACTGGCCATTTTTCCCTGCAGGATAACACCTTTGCAATAAGAAGAGAATTTGAGAGGATGGATAAATTTAAGAATAAATGAAATATGTAGGCAATTTATGTATGTTCTATGAAAGGAAATAGAATTTTCAGTGCTAATATCTTCTCAAATGCATAAATTTAACTATGATCAAAGCTTTTATTGGTAGTATTTTTTTAATATATTCCTAGGTATTTCAGAATGCTTCTTGTCCCCAGGCAATGTTAATTAGGTTCTTCCAGGTGAAAATGTGTATCTTCTAACTGGCCCAGATTTGTCTCCCGGTAGAGCTGTGAAGAACCAGGGAAGGCCAGAAGTAGATACTTGTTGTAGTTTAACCGTGGTAGGCAGCAAAGCCTCACACAGTGTGTTGCTCACTTTCCTTCACTGGGATGGGAAAGGGAATTACAAGAGTAAAACTGAGAAATCACATGGGTTGAGATAAAGACTGTTTAATTGGTAAAGTAAAAGCTGCACATGCAAGCAAAGAAAAATAAGTAATTCACTCATTACTTCCCTTTGGCAGGCAGGTACTCAGCCATCTCCAGGATAGCAGGGCTCCAGCACACCTAACGGTTACTTGGGAAGACAAATGCCATAACTCTGAACGTACCCCTTTTCTCCTTCTTCCCCCTACCTTTTACCAATGAGAAAAACATATACGGTGTGGGACATCCCTTCAATCAGTCGGGGGCATCTGCCCCAGCTATGTCCCTCCCAACTTCTTACCCACCCCCAGCCAACTCACTGGTGGGGCAGCACAAGAAAAAGAAAAGTTCTCAACCCTGTGTGAGCACTTCTCAACAACAGCTAAACCATGGGTGTGTTATCAACAGGGGTTTGGTCACAAATCCAAAACATAGCACCATACAAGCTACTTAACTCTATTACAACCCAAAACAGTGGTCAAGAGCTATTAGTATAATATTAATATTAATGCTTTCTTATTAATATATTAATAAAAGCTGCTGTCACAGCTTCAGACCACCACAGACAAAACAGACTAGTGTCACAAGTCAGGAATAACTCCAGCTGTGACTCTTCATAGTCTTTCAAATACGTGTCCTTCAAGAGTCTTCTTTCATGTTTGCTTATGCATGGTCCTGGATCTCTCTGAGTCTCTCTGTCTGCAGGACCATCTGATTATGGCAGCTTCATGAAAAACCTGAGAATATAAAAACCCAGTGTGGATGTGGGTATTTTAGCCCATGACCAGATGGTGGGTTCATGCTGCCAAGCTGGTCTGCAAAGGCTCAGGGTCTTCCAATGGCTTCTTCCCATGTGCTGCATGCAGCAGCTTCTGAAAGGGTAGCACCATGTGATTCCTGTTGCAGGTGTCGAGCAGGGAGTGGATGTACATTTTCTGTCCTGAGTTTTGGCTGGAATCAAACCATGTTTTGCAGCAGCAAAACAACATTAAATGATGAAGGAACAATACTGAAGCCATTTCTGCTACAAACTGTTCATCTAGACATAGACATACATCAGACTACCCTAGGATCAGATTGTCCATTTCTGTCAGAACAAGAGTGCTATTTACCATGCAGTTCGTTTTGAGACCAGGCTAATTGTTCAACAAACTTTAAGGAGAAAGACGAATGACATTTATCCCAGCAAAACCCAGGCTCGGCGATTAATTGCAGAATTGAAAACAAAGAAAAGAGAGAAAAGAAAGGGAAGCAAAAAGCAACAACAACAACAAAAAAGCAAACAACAAAAAACCCAGCAAAACAAACAAGAAATAAGAAATAAGAAAAAAGAAGAAAAAAGAGAGGAAGAAAAAATATCTTGAAGTGCCTGTCAGTTCTGAACTGAGATGCTAGATCTGTTCTCCAGCTTCCCTTCAGGATCTTTTTCCAAGACATCACTCAGATATTTGGTTAAAGAGAGCTTCCAGCAAGAATTTCTCTGTCACAGTGTTACTGTTGAGAAACCGATTGTTTCTTTTGATTAAAATTCTTATTTATACTACTGCTCAATAAATATCTGAGGGTACAGATGGGTAGCTGCTGGTGCCCCAGTGCTCCCTGTTCCTGAGAGCGCCCACTATCAAGCGATTTCAGTCATTTCTCCCATCTCAATCAGGAAAGTTACTCTGTTGGTTACATGTATCAGTAGCAATGCAAAGAAAACACTGTCAAGTTTGTTTTCCGGATCAGGCAGCCTGGTTCTGACGGATGCATAGACTCTAATGCAAATACACAGAGGGTATTTCTTTCATTAGACTCCATACATCCATCATGCTGGCTAAACCAGCCTATTGTTTCCAGCTCAGACAATTCCTTTAGCTTGTTACAGAATTTCAGCAATCACTTATTTTGCAACCCAAGTAATATCTAAACACCTCATTAATACTAAAGTAATCAGCTTGTGCACTGAGTTCACAGCCAACAAATGTGATTTATAGCTAAATTGACTGGAGAGTGGGAGGACTTACGTTTTATACTGTTTGTTTTAGTGGGTACTTAAACAACCTCCATATAGTCACCCCTTTAAAGGAAATGAAGCAGGTATATTTCAAGTACTCCAAACACACAACAAATACATGATAAAAGGAATCTCCATTGTGTGGAATCACAATTGTTGTTCCTGAGTACACTGGTTTAGGCATTACAGTAAAATTGGAAACACCATTGTCCATGGGTGCCCTTTTCCCTCCAGTGTCACTTCCATGTTCTCTCTTTTTATGAAAAACAAATTCATTAGTATAACACGGTTAAGAAATTTGATGCACCTTGAGTCAGTTCCTGCTCTGCCTGAGTACTGGGAATTTAGGATCTAGTGATCATTTCCAGATCAGTTTATACAGCATCAGTCAAACAGCTTGTTTGATTGTTCTTTTGATTAGGGTCAGGATCTGTCCCTTAGCAAAGCTGTAAGCCTGTAATACTGAATAAACGAGGGCTCATCTACTCTAACCTGAAGTAACATGTGATTAATTCTGCAAGATAATTTATTTGTAGTTATACGTTTTTATCAGTTAACTCAGGGAGTTAGCTCTCTCCAGAAGATCGTAAATTAGGGATTTGAGAATGAGATCAGTATAGGGTATTAATTCACTGCAGCATTTTAGAATGAATCTATTTATACTTTGAGAGACTCAGATGTAACCCTCTAAAGTCAGCAGGCCAAGTTCATCTATAATATGATCTTACATTTGAAATGTGATATCTGGAAATCAGTGGTGATGAGCTTTGAGCCTAAACAGGTAGAAGTGCTGTAGATGGAGCATATGAAACCCGGAGCTTGAGGTTTCTTAACCTCTTAAGCTGTATTACGGCTTCCTTAAACGTTTTGCATTTCAGCTTCTGTATTCCCATAATTTAAATACTTGTTTCATAACAGTGTTTTTCTTTAAAGAAAACATTATACTGTAACAATAACAGATACAATACATTTGGGTGTTTGGTCTTCTGGTAGGAAAAAACATTTGACCAGAATTGGGTGAACACAGTTCTATGCAAAGTAAGGTCAACACTGAATCCAAACTATGTGGATCAGAACTTTTTCCAGATGGATCTTAAAAATCTTCAAGAATGGAGATGCTACAGGGTACTCCACTGTAGGTTGCTCTCTGGGAAACCTGCTCCACTGCTTGACTTTTCTTGTGGGGAAACTTGTTTCCTTACATCCAGTTGGAGCCTCCCCTGTTTCAGTTTATGAATACTGTCTCATTCTCTCACCATGTACCTCAGTAAAAAGCCTGATTCCATTTTCTCATTAACCTCCCATGAGGTGCTGGGCAGCTGCTAGTAGGTTCCCCCTGAAGCCATCACTTGTCCAGGCTAAACAAGCCCTGATCCCTCAGCGTAGCCTCACAGAGCAGGTGCTCCATCCCTAACTACCTTGGTGACCTTCCACAGAAATTGTCAATGGCTGTTATCTCCACTGCTTCAAATATAAGTTAAAAAATGTATACACTTCTTGGAGATCTATATTTCAGGTAATTTTCATGTTGAGAAAAGGATTAAAAGTGTAAAGAGGTTTTTCCCCATTAATGCAGTATCTGGTTGACTTCATGAGTTCAGATGGCTTGCAAGCCCAACCTCATTTCATGTTTCTACTTCAGGTATATCAGGCCCTATATTGCTTGAATATTACTTCAGTAGGTTGTTAAGTTGAGCAGAAACAATGTCCTGACTATTATATGGATGGAGATGATCTAACTACAATTATTGACTTACACACACAATGAATGAAAAAGTAATTTCATACTGGATCAGAGCTTAGGTCCATCTCACTCAATGTCCTCTCTTCAACAATGTCCCCAAGCAGATGCTTCTGAAAGAGTTCAAGAACCGGAACAGAACATGAGAAATCCTTAAATCTTAGTACACACCTTCCCTGCTTGCAGCAGTTCATGGGTGACCATCTTATTGTGATAGACTTAAGCTCCAGATCTTTGTGTTTAACAAACATCAGCAGATTCTCCTGAACAATTTTGCTTATTTTTAAAATGGCCTCCACAGTACTCTCTGGCAACAAGTTCCAGCCCCTATGGGAAAACAACTTCCTCTTGTTGCTCCAAGTCTACTGTTTCTTCATTTGACTGGATGTTCCTTACTCTTGTGAGAAACAGTGAGCAGATGCTCCTCGTTCACCATCTCCATGTCACTAACGTTCTGATAGTCTTTTAATGTATCTTTCCATATTCTTCCTTATTCTCTCTTTTTTAAACCAAATTAACAAATTACTTTAACTTCTCTCAGGTAGAAGCTGTCTTATAAGCTGGATCACCCTTTTTACCCTCTTCTGTGGACTTCTTTGTTTCAGTTATAGCTGTCCTAGATCTCTTTTGAGGTGCTTTGTCTGAAGCTATATTCAGTTGTTACTAAAAGCTTATAATTTAATTTCAGTGACAGTTCTTGTGTCAAGTTATCAAACTATACTTTAGCAAGTATCTATCAGAAGACACACACAAATTGTCTTCTGAGGCTATCCCAAAATCAACCGTCAAGAAAAGATTGCCATCCAAAGATTGCCATCCAAACAGTGAGACAACAGCATAGTTCCAGACATGCCTCAAGGGCAGTATCCAAAGTATGCGGCACATTAATATTTTACTGGTATCATCAGAAGAAGTTCTTATGTATCCTCTAACACTATGTAACATCTTGCAGTTCTTTCATTTGGACAGGAAGGAAGTAAACTGGAGACACACCATGCTCCTGAGACTGATTTTCCAGTGAGGTGTAAACTTAGCTACTATGTCAAATATCTCTGTTGGGTATGTATTCGTCATGATTATCCACTATTAACCTGGAAATGGCTTGCTATGTACCAGTA
Source organism: Arenaria interpres (assembly GCA_013399435.1). Taxonomy (NCBI): domain Eukaryota; kingdom Metazoa; phylum Chordata; class Aves; order Charadriiformes; family Scolopacidae; genus Arenaria; species Arenaria interpres. Next base: position 7,216 of record VXAK01024578.1, on the reverse strand, counting down.
CTTCAGCAGAAAGCAGATTGAGTACTTTATTATTATCTGTAGTAAACAGCACAGAGTTAGCAGCCCACATTGTATTTCACAAATTTGGCAAATAACACACTTCCATTCAGCTCATAAAGCAAAGTGGTATCTAACTTTGAAAAAAAAAACAACAATGCAGCTTATCCATTCCCACACTGCAGTGAAACTAAAAATATTTTCATCCAAGTAAATAAAAAATCACCTTTTGAGATAAAAATATGAACACTTTGCAAATTAATTGTGCATGATCTTGTAAAAAAATAAGGGGTACCTTAAAATAGTTTTAGTAGAAAAAATTGACAGTCTGCTACTGGTGGAATATAAATTATCCCACAAAAGACAGAGGATGATATTTCTCATGAAGTGATGATCATATTGTGCTAAAAAATTGGAATCAAAGTTTGGATTTCTGCATGTACCATTTTTTGATCTCAGTGCTGCCAGCTTGAGAAGAGAGATTTAGTGTGATACAACTCCAGTGAATATATACATTGTGTTCTAGGGTCTCTTCCAAGATGTGATTTATTTCTATTCTCTGATGGGTAAATCTTAGACTCTTACTGTGATCATCCACAGCGTGAGGAGGTCTGCAGAAGACCAGGGCCAGGGTAGTCCTACATTTGAGGATGATGCAGAATTAGCCCCCTAAAAATGTCTTTCCTGACTGCTTCCTTCCAGCTTCAGGACTGGTGTTAAATTCTTCCTAGCATTTTGTTCCTTTTCTGTAGAAGGGATGATCCAGCTGTTCTGAGAAAGGTGACCTCATTTTTTTTCTCTTAGGGGCTTGCAGTTAAAATGACATGCGGGTTATGACATCTGTGTTGAGAGGACTGACATGGACAATTTATTCACGTTTGGCAACAGCATGAATTTCATAATAACATAAAATCCCCAGAGGTAAAAATTAAAAAGCTAACAGCAAAGCATGGTGATTTAATGTTAATGTTAGGCTAAACTTTGCCCAGGGATTTTGAAGTTATTAATTATTTTTTTTCTTATAATGACAGCAGCAGAAGCAGGAAGATGAAGTTGATAGTTTATTTTCCTGACAGCACATGGATGAGAATGGCAGTAGATCCCAAAGATATCTGCAGATGTTTTAAACCTGTGTATGATGGTAACAGATACTTTGAAACAAACCATCTTTCAAAGACAGAAATAATCACAAGAGTTTAACACTGCCACCAGGATTCCATTAAATACTCCTGAAATAATTATTTCTGCACAGGCAAGAACACCTCAAGCTGAATGTCTAACCAATAACTGGAAAAAGAATGAATCATATTATCATGAAAAACATTTGAATGCTTGAAGGCCAAGGAGACAGAAAAGTACATTGAGAGGAGATAGCTAGCAGGGGCACAAAAAGAAATATGGATCAAAGACAGAAGCCCAGATACTTACAGTACAGTTTCCTCAGCTGTGTTCTGGACAGCTAGCTCTACATGGATATAAAATAAAGGAAGACTTACTTTGGGGCAGAGAAGGAAATAGTTCAATTAGTATCTAACTTTGTTGTTAGGTAGGGAATAACTTCTTGAGCACAGACACTAATAACCCATCTCTCCAGAAAGATGCTCTCGGGAAGTTTTACTCTTTGAACTCTGAACCTGCATCCTTCACAGATGGTGACGTGAATCCTTTCAAACAGGGCAGCTATAGGCTGCTGAACAAGGCCAAGGTTTCAGAACTGTAGGTGTGGCAGGTCTGTATGCATTGTTTCTGCTGGGCAAGGTGGACCCAATGTTTCCCCCCTTCCCTGATGAGAGCTCGCTGTGATTTTGCTGGAAGTCACAAGAAGAGACAGCTTCGGCCTGAAAGTCACTCTCAGTTATTGGCACAAAGTAATAAGATGGTTTGTTTTTCTGCTGAGCCACATGAGGAGAACCTGCCTGAAGGCACACCCAATACAATGGAGGTCTTTGCTTTTTATACCTAACCATTAAGCCTCAATAATATGTCTCAATCTCAAGAGATGACTCATGATTATGGTGATTTCACATCCTTATCTGATACCAATAAATTATTTTTTATGAGATTAGTAAATAAAACAACCAGAGATTTCAAGCTGTCTCCATTAAATGATCACTTTGTTGTTATTACTGCAAAAGAACATGCTAGAATTGCACAAATATGTTAATAAAAATTTCGAAATCAATTCTGCATCAGTTAGAGGGCCAGCTGTGAAGTATTTCCCAACAAAAAACCTCCAACAAATTGTACTTTTGGGGCAAAAAAAAGAGCAAGAAAAGAAATTTAAAGAGGTGAGATTAGCTCATAGGATGATTCCCTTGAGGAAAAACGTGATTAAATTTACTACAAATGACAAAATAGATTCTACTGGAGAATTTATTTAAATATAACTCTTTTCCACTGGGCATCAAAGAGTTATTACCAAGGAGAGAGAAGAGGAAACCCAAAGAATTAAAATTCAAAGTTAACAACGTTTATCTCTACTATTATACATGAAGCTTCCAAATGACATAAACTATTTAAAAAAAAAAAAAAAGTCTTTTAGGGAGTTTCATAGGAAACTGATATTTGTATGGTGAATTCTGACTTAATGCTGGCGTAGTTAATAGCAAATAGCGTAATTAGAGAAAACAAAATTAGTAATATGCTTAATTCAGGAAAGACAAATTCCTGTTGATGATAGCTTCTCAGATGCATTTTATTTACATTTTAGAAAACATCTGTCCCTACTGATATTACAAGTTGCTAGCTAGTGATTAACCTTCCGCTAGTGAAAAGCACATTCAGGGTTCTGCTTAGGAGAATAATACCTTTGTTACGTCTTTCCTTTCATGATTTTCCCGTCTGTTTCACTTAGAAATAGATTGTCATTGATAATGAACTTCTGCTTTATCAAGTTGCACAATAGCCTAAACAGTTACATGCTTACTCTGGATGTAGCTGGTCTTTTTATCTTTTTTGACTCACAGGACTCATTTCCTCCTGACTTTCTCCTCTGATATGGAAATTTGACAGTGTTTCACTTAAAATTTAATTTGAGAGGAGGCAAAATCTGAAATAATGTCCCTAGGTTTGTTATGCAATTAAAGCAAAACACAACTTAGATTTTAATTCTCAATAATGCAACATTATCTTGCTTATTACAAAGTGGTATCTAGGCAAACAATTTGGGACAGCAGAGGTAAGATTCAGTTGTCCCAGCATAAGGTGTTTTGTGCTGAGCTGTCCTTGGGTATCCCATGTGTGTTTCAGCTGCCAGTACCGGACTGTGAAGGTCTCCCAAAGGTCCTCTATCAATCTGACTCTCCACAATATCCCAGTTGAATTCCAGTGGTTGTATGTAGGTGACAGGAAGCCCTCTCTAACACACCTAAACATCAGCAGCTATGGTCAAGGTGCCTACACATGAGCAAGCTGCAATCACAGTCTGTTTATCTGAGCGAGCCTTGGGAGCTGACTGGCTTCTGGGTATCCAGAGTAGGATGATCTGATAAACTAGGTCTATATGCAAAGGACTTTTGTAAGATCATGTGAAATGAGCAACAGCAGTTAGTAAAGTTAGTAACACATCACTTAAGTATTGTAAACACATGCATATACTTTTTTCAGCCTTTTTTGTCTTTCACAGGGCTTCCTTTCCTCCTCTGTACGTGCCTGGCTTTATCTGCTCTGCTTAACTTTTCTGAGATTGATTTGTGTGGTGCTACTGGTCATACATAAGGTAAATATCCTTTCAGGAATGAAATCACTTTAATTACAGAATATTCGTCTGTCTAAAAAAAAAAAAGAAACATTTCTTGGATTTGTAAAGCCAATTTTTTTTTACAAGACCAAGTTTTCAGCTGGTTTACAGCAAAGCCTCTAGGGACATTATAACACTTATTCATAAGTATTTAATACCTAGTTTGTCTATTTGAAAGTAAATTACCCTTGGAGTCTACTCTGAAAATCCTCTGAGATTTCCAATCCTATAATGATCAGGCAGAGAAATAGTGTAATTTAGTTTAAAACCTCCATATAATATTTTTTTTTTGATTTTCAGGACGAAAAATGTAATTTGTGGCTCTTTACATAATCATTCTCTATGCAAACTTCTTTTGTATTGCATCTTACTACTAAATCCTCTTTCCTTTCCTGTCACTGTGAGTCTTACAACTTTTTCCCAAACCAATCCAGCTGTTCTGTCTGTCCAGTTGCTACTGGGATAAAAAGCCAGTCACAGAAAAGTCTTGGGAGTCTCCTTTAGCTTCAGTATTATTTTCCTATCAACCAAGGTACTTATATAGGGCAGTAGACCCTATGATGCCACAAAGGTTGCTGAGATCTACTTCTGTAGGTCAACACTGTCCTGTCACAGCATCTTCATTCTCAGCTAGTTTAGCAAGACTGAAATGCTTATTAACATAGCTGTTTATTTCTTTATTTCTGGAACATAGCTGAAGCTATTATTTTTTTCTTTGTCTTTTCTTAGGGTTAAATCCAATGTTTTGGCCATTGACTGGGTACTGGCCTGAGGTTCAGCTATCTGAATGAAATATTCAGGGAAAAATTGCAAATTCTGTTTTTGTCAGTGGTAGGACCCAGGGACTTCTTGTCTTGCTACTTGTTTGCTCTCCAGCAAGGTTATGGTGAGGAGGGTTATGGTTTTGAAAAGTTCTAACAGGAGATACCTCTGTCTCTTCTGCAAGACTGTGTGATTGTGCTCCCAGGTTCCATTCTCCACAGTAATAGAAATCTAAGTATTAAATTATATTTATTTGGGTGAAGGGGTGGAGAATGGTAATAAGGGAGAGTGGAAGTTGAACACTGAAGGTTACCACAGGAATCTGTAGGAAAGGTTAAACTCTTCTGGCATCTAAAGAGGTGTTTTAGAAAGAAAAAATACAGATTCTCGGTCCCTTCAGTGTCTCCACAGCCAGTAACAGTGATCAACAAATGTGGTAGCAGTGCAAAAAGGGATAACATCTGCTTGTGATCATTATCAGCTGTGCTGAAAGAAATGGTAAAATGAACAAAATGCACACACAATCAGAAGCTCAGAAATATAAACTATTCCTACAGGAAGCCCATAAAGGACACTCATTAATGGACATAAATCTTAAATACTATAGAAACTTAACAATGGCAGAATGTTAGAATTTGCATTTTGAAAAATAATAGGAAAAGGAGGAATAGTCACCAAATTCTTCTTCTCTGTTTTTACGGTGGGGGAGGGGAGGAAGAAAAATCTAATATTACATCACAGTGATGCAGTATTTTCTGCTCCAACAATAACTAAAAAGGGTGTTGAACAGAGATTACTATATTTGAGTACTTTTCTATATGAAAATATGGATATCTGGTATTCTTAAAAAACTCACTGAAGATCTTTTTGAGCTGTTAATATTAAGTAATTAATTAATATAATGAAAGAGTAGATAAGTTTTAGAGGCCTGAAAGAAGTCAGGACAAATACTTATTGAAAAAAGAAAAGAAAAGCCTGAAAGCCTGTTAAAAAAAATATCTTGCACTATTGAACACTAATGTGTGGCAGATAAGCAAATATGTGTGTCTGTGTCCAAAATTGAACTTTTCAGCTCTCAGACAGAAGCCTGTTACTTGGCCACTGCATCTGGTGCAGTATGGTTGTAAATTTTGATATCACCTGGACTAAACAAAAGCAGCATGTCCCGAGTCTTCCAATTAATAAGGAGACATGAAAAAGAATCACCTGTTAAGGAGCTGGTCACATTTTGTGCCTCAACTATTAGACGTAGACTATTTAGGCTGGAGAAAAAACAGGGGCCGCAAAGAAGTGGTGCTGAAAATAAGGGTTTTCAGAAAAATATGGTCTTGGAGAGAAGGGGACCTAGAAAGGAGGTGGATCCTGGAGGTGCAGAAAGATCCTGAGATGGGATAGCTGCATGAAGATGACTGATGGGTGACACTCAGGGACCTTGGCCACTAATCCCTGGTAGTGGTAAGTGTGAGCAGCAACATGGTGGGAACCAGCTTGACTTTTCTACTCCACCTTCATGGACTAGCAACTCCCTGATGGTAAAAGAAGTCAATATCTAGCAAAATGGTGTAGGAGTAAGTGAGCGTGTGAGATAATCAAGTAAGTCAAAAACTCTAATCTCAGAGGTTCTTAAATGAATTCCAGTATCCAGATCCACTGTGGGTTATCATTTATTCTATCCTGCCTGTGACAGTGACCCAAGCTGTTATATGTATGTTCCCATGATAACTTCCCCAGGAAAAAGTACAAAATGACTGATAGAGGATTCAAATCCTTAAACTGTGATAGGACCATAATATAATCAATTTCTATCAAAACAGTTTATGGAAAATAGATTTTGTCAAACTAATTTGATATCTATAGATAAAAGTATTAGCGTCAATGTAATATAATCCTTTATTGGTTTTAACTTAGTGCTGTCTGATGTTTTGATTCAAAAAAAAATAGTGACACACAATCAACATGACATACATGTAATATATTAACAGCTGGCTGACAGATAGGTCTCCAAATGCCATTGGCAATGAAGATTCATCATCATATGTGTGGATTTCTAGTGGAGCTCTGTGGAAATCAGCTCTTGCCCCATGCTGTTTAACATTTTTTTTATCTGTATCCTGGAAGAAAAACATTTAAAGTCTTAGTTTCAGTAGGTGGATGAAAAAACACTTGGAGGAGTGATAAATAATAAAAATAGACAGGTATTCTGCAGCCTTTGAAAGCAGAGTACAAGATAATGCCATGAAAGGATAATAATATACTGATAGTAAAGGTACTGCAATGGAAGCACATACATCCTCTACTTCTTCTGTAGTTGGCAGAGAGAAACAGACATTTCTAGATTCTGACTCATCCTAGAGTAAAAATAAAATAGGTCAACAGTATGGATGCTATAGATAACCATTTTTTTCCCTTGACCATAAAGGGACCCCAAGTATATTAACTTAGATGCAGATATTTTTACTGCAAAGATTTGCAGTTCTGTGTAATAAATCAATCATCTGGCTGCTTCTGTGTCAAAAATATATGTTTGTTCAATGACTGTATGGTTGAAAATATTCAGAAAGGTAGAACTCTATAAGTGTAAGTGGATATTCTATAAGCAGCTGGCAGAGGCTTCACGATCATTCTCCCTTGTACTCATGGGGGACTTCAAATTCCCTGATATCTGCTGGAAATATAATACAGCAGAGAGGCAACTAGTCCTGGAGATTCTTGGAGTGC
>VXAK01024576.1:329200-415738 GCA_013399435.1 Arenaria interpres | reverse complement strand
AGCTGTGTTTGGGACACCCTGCTCGGCTGGGGATGACGGCAGAGCAATGGGGAAAAGGAAGAGCTGGGGGGAAACCGGGGAGCTCAGCCCCACTGCGCCAGACACGCAACCCTCCCGTCCCCACACTAAGCCTCCAGCTTTGGGGGGGCTGGTGGAGAGCAGAGAGCGAGCCCCCTTCTTTGATACTAAGAGGGATCACGGTTTCTAGTGCAGGGAAGAACCTGGAACACGGAGAGGAGGTGAGAACGCCGGCAGGACTGGGACAAGGTGCACCCCACTCTCCCTCCGGGGCATGGAGCCCCACAAACGCTGCACCCCCCTGGCCCCCCACGGGGAAAGGGGGGCGAGGGGCTGCGGTTTCGGTGCTGCCACCGCACATGACGCTCCTCGGAAGAGCCTGTGGCAGAGCACAGCACCCAGGGAGGCGCTCGGAGCCGGCCGGGGGGAGGCCGTGCCAGACACCGGGTGTATTTGCCTTTTCACAGTCTTGTCAGGTTGGGTTTGTTTTTAAAAAAAAACCTTATTTACAAAGGAAAACACAAGCATTACTTCCTGCGTGGAAGGCTGGGAAACCTTTGGGGATTGCAAAGCCTTGGCTGGACACGACACACGGCTCCGGTGCCCTTAGTGCCACAAAAATAAACCAGTTTTTGAAGTGTTCTGGCTCGGACGCTGCGTTTCAGCACGGGAAGATCCCCCTCCGCCTGCTCCGGGGCTGCAGAGCTCCAACTCCTGTTGGACCCCACGCTCTCCTTCCCCAGAAGACGCCCCCACGGGCGGGGGGGGTGTCTCTCTGCGCTTCAGCAGTTGGTGGCTGTGCAAGTCCTGTGCCTACAGCTTCAGGAAAATAATGGAGCTGGGTATAATTCCACAACCGGGGACCGCCGCTGTGGCTGCCTCCTGCCGCCCGCAGGAGCCGGCTAAGACTTTGCAATCTGTTTGTAGAAGGAAGTGCTTGCAACTCTGATTCACCCAGAACAAACAGAGGCTTTAGCAAACACGGAGCTGCTACTCAGAAATAAATTAAGGATGCTCTGCGAAACACCCCGTCTGGATCCCTTGTGAGCTGCTGCCTTAAACCCGCAGGATTTTGTCAGACAGAACTCTAAAAACCTTCGACCACGCGACACAGCGCTGAGAAAGGCCCCCCAGGGCTGCTAAAACCTACAGTGTAGGCTCAGAGCCACGATCCACACTGTAAAACCCCGGGACCACGACAGAGGGGAGGGACGTGAAATGGCCCTGGCTGGGGCTGCACTGGGGAGGATGCCGCGGGAGGGACACGGAGAGGGAACAGAGGGGCTGAATAAGGCACACCGAACAGATTGGGGTTAACGCTGCGTGTGTGGGAAATGAGACATCCCCCCCCCCAGGGCTGCCCCTGCCCTGCTGGCTCTGGCACCGCGGGACTGGGGACCTGGGGACAGGGACCTGCTGGGGCTCCTGCCAAAGCGGGGATCACAAAGCACAGCACCAAGGGTCAGCCGGATGGGGACTCCCCCCGAAAAAAAATCCATTTGGCAACAGTGAGAGGAGAGAGGAGCAGGGTGGAGGGAACGGGGGGGGCTCGGCTGGGCACAGGGCTCCTTCCTGGTGCCCATTCCCAGCCCCAGAATGGGACCCTTTGGCTCCTTCGCCCGGCCCCTGCGCCCGCTCCGCAGCCAGCACCCACCCCGAGCCCCCCCTTCTTCCAGCACTTGGAACAACATTGTCACTGGTTGTGAATTTTATACATAATGTTCTGCGCTTTTCTTTTTTTTTTTTTTTTTTCCTATAAACCCATCGGTATTCAGACATGCATCAAAAAAATCTCCAATGGATTCTAAACACTAATATTTACAGTCTCGTATACTACAGCATTTACTGTGCAAAAGCTAGTACCATCACTAAAAGATACGGGTCCACAGGCCAAGTGAACCGCGGTACCTCGGGTAGTCAATGCTTCCAGGGTTGGGAGGGATTACCGTTGCTTAAATAACAAGATCTGAGAAGAGGAGGGGGATGCCATGACTGGAGATGGCGGGTCCCTGCCCACATTTTCAGTGCCTTTTTCCGTATCTACGACCGGTGCCTTCCTCCCGTGAAGAAGGCGCGAGAGATCTGGGGTAAACCGAGGACCCCTGTAAACACAAGCAGCTCTCCAAAAGCAGAGCTCCTCTGGCAGGCAGCAGGAGACTCCTCATCCTCATCTCCTGGGGACGAACACGTTTCGAGGTGGCAATGGAGGGGAGACTCAAACCCTTGGCTTCCACGGCTGCTGCCCGCCGAACACCGCTCCAGAGACACGTCTGTGGGTGCCGAGCTCTTGCTGACCCCTCCTTTTTGTGGATGAAAACAAAAACCCGGGTATTCCCGGCTGGAATTGGCCAGCAAACCAGTAACACGCTTGCCTGGAACCCTCCTTCCACAACGCTCTCTCTTCTCCCCGGGGTTTAAAGCTGATTCATGGCACAGAGGGACGGGAGGAGGAGGAGGGCGAGTGCAGCGAGCACCGGCCGATCTCTGCCCTCGGCGGCCGTCGCTTCTCGCCTGCGACAGCCCCGACGTTCGCACACCCAGGGACCGCTGCCAGCTGGGAGGGAGGGTGCGTCGTCCGGTAACAGGTACAAACATGGAACTCCAGTCTCAGAGCTGCCCTCGGTGCGTCTGCGGAGCAATTCTCCTCGCCTCGCACCACCTCTCCTCCTAGGTTTTCTCTTCTCGGTCTGTTTTCCGCCTCGTAATGTTCCGGGGTTTGATTTTGAGGGACAGTTCCCACAGGGCCTCCTCAGCCAGGTGGTCGCTGAAATCGTTGAAGAATGACACGATGTCGTCGTTTCTTTTGATGTCGTAATGTCTGGAAAAACCACAGAGCAGGGCGGCAGTTAAACACGGGGCTACCTGGGGAACCTCTCCCAACCTCCAGCCACCCCCATCCAGCGCTGTGGGGTCTCCATTACTCCATTAATACTTGTGACCATGGTGTGACACCAAAAAGGGGAAAACCCATCATGCCCACTGCTGAATTGGAGAAAAAAGAGACCGTGTCACAGTGAAATCAGCAGTTAGATCTGCTGCTCTGCATTGAAGAAACCTCTCCATGATCTAGAGAAGACGGGAACCAGCAACCAGCAAGACCTGGAGGAAAAACTCTGGTCTGAAAGACAGTGGTGGGAAAGCTTTGCTGCACTGGATCTCAAAACTAATATAGGAAAAATGCTTTCACAACTTCCCTAGAGAGGGAAGGGGACTGCGACCAAAGCCCTGTTGTTCCGTGGTCTCCTTGCATCTCCATCATGATGCTTTGACTTCAGACTCCTTCCCCTTCCACGGGGGCTCCCCTGCCCCAGCCACGACCCCCCGACACACCAATCCCCACTGTGGTGTCTCGAAGCCAGCTCTGGCCCTGCTGTTGCTGCACTTACACTTGTTGGAAGCACCTCATGCTGTCCAGGATGTTAAACTGCTGCCAGCGCTTGGAAAAGTTCACTTTGCTGTCAATGTAATCAGGGTTTCCCAGATGAACAAAGGTCAGGTCCTGCAGAATCAGGCCTCTGAAAGAGAGAAAGGGGAACAGGGAGTAGGCAAACAGGTACAGAGGTCAGTCACACAGGGGCAGGACGGCCAGCCAAAGGCAGCCACGGGCAACCTAATGGCCTCCTGCTGCTGCCACCATCAGCATTGCAGCTTTAAACTGGAGGGGAATGTCTCTCTGGTAGTGGATCCAGCAGTGTTCAGGTGCAAGATGCCCACCGTGCACAGCTGAGGGACCTCAGAGGTGAGGCGCTCACTGTCACACGAAGGGCGCCAAGGTTGCTCTGTCACCCTCCATGGGAAGGAGGACCAGGCTGGAATAAGGTTGCAATGTGAAGTGCCTGCCAGGGGTTAAACCTTCCTGCCAGCTGTGTGCAAGAGGGTTTCCCTCACGTTGAGGTTTTGCTCGTAAGGGGGTCTGTGTTCCCTTCCTCCCCCTGTCCCCTTGGCTCAGCCATGGCTCTGCACAGTCCCGTTGTGTCCCCCCGCAGGAGGAGATACCACATATGTCTGCAGCCTCCTCCTTTGGAACGCTTTCCATGGAAGAAAGCAAGACCAGAAGTTTTCCTGGTGCAAACCCAGAGCAAATCTGGTATCTAGATCAGAAGGTCCTTACGGAGAAGGTTAATGGCTTCATCCTTTCATTTAGAGACAGGATGAAGCAGCACGTGTGACCAGGCAGGCTCCTTGTTTACCAGCTCTTGCAGTCACCAGAACCAGAGCTGTCCAAGCAGCAGCTCGAAGCTGTGTGTTCCGTTGGAAAATTTGTCTTGCTGCACACGGACCCCAAAGAAACTCTAGTTAAAAAGCATCAGCTGAAGATCCAAGCACTTGCTCTTCCCTTTGCCATAGTCAATTCACAAAAGCTTTCTTGCTTTTGTGCACAACAGCTGTCCCCCTGCTTTCCTCTGCTACAGGACAAATTGGTCCAGAAAGGGCATGTGGGTTGGCGTGGCACTTTGCCGTCTCACACGGGGCAAAAGGCAAGTGCTGAGCTGAGCAGAAGCTGCTGAGAAGTCCTTTAAGGAACCTTTTGAATGTGGGGAAGTAACGGCAGAGGAAAGAAACTACCAACTCACAGGTAGGGTATGCAGGGAGGCTCCACATCAGCCAGAGCTGCTCGGTAGGCGCGGAAGGACGAGGAGCTGTCGATCAGCGTGCAGTACTCGGCCAGGCCCTGCAGGATACAAAGCACCATGTTGGCAAACCTGTTTTCTTTGTAACATCTACCCAGAGAGCTACTCAGGCCAGGGAATTAGTGCCATCCTGCAAACCCCTCCAACTGATTTACTCAGCCTGATCCCGAGTGCAGATACACAGAGCCTTGCTGCCTTCAGCCTCACCAAGCCTTCAATTTGCAGGGAGGAGGAGGAGAAGGCTTTTCTCACCCGTGACTGCACTGACACTCATGTAGCTGTCAGAATGCCCAGCCACACCACAGGCTTCCAGCGCCATGGCATTTTACCCACTGGGGAGCAGTTCTTCACCATCCCTCCACCCTGGGACATTCCTGAGCTGTTAAATCCACCAGCTCTTCCATCCCCTAAGCACAGTTCTCTTTTTCCCCTGAAGGTGACAGCTCTTGCTGCTCCTCCCTCACCTCTGAGGTTTGTTTCTGCCACTCCAGCCTTCGGATGGGTGCAGAATCCAGCGCAGAAAGAATGGCCAGATAGGAATTAAAATTATTCAGCTTTCGTAAGTGCTGTGAAGAGGGAGAATACACCAGTTACTCTACAGATCTGAGAAGCTTCCTAGCACCAAACAGCTTTACCAACCAAGAAGGTCCCACTCCCCTGCTCCTTTAAGGAGCAGTGCGTGTGATTCACCACAAAAGCAAAGCTCGTACCTTCATAATCTTTATGAATTTAAGGAGCAGCCTCTCTCGGTCTTGGGCTTTCTCTTGTAGCATAATTATTGAACGGACCCTGGAAGAAGGAAGAGAAAAAAAACCCAAGAAAGGTAAACCCACCGAAGCAGATTTCAGTTTTCTTGTTTCATTTATAAAATTGCTAACTAATAAGGATGAATCAACACTGCTGAAAAGTTCACGATGCTTCCAATTTAAAGGGAGCACACTAATCCACAACAAAGAATAATTCCAAGGATGACCACAATAACCCCTCACAGAGTGCATTTATTTGCAAGGGGAATGTGTGTTTGAAGGGCTCAAGAGAACTGACAATAATTCCTCTGGGTTACAGCGCTCTCCAAGAGTCTCCTGATTTTCTTTCTTTTATGCCCTGGGGTCTTTAGTAAGTGTCCTGCCAAGCTGCCAAAAATACACATTATCCTGCTTGTAACAAGGGGACCAGTGCACAGTTCAGTGCCACAGTTGCTCCTTACCAGTAGGACATGTTATTAAAGTGCTCTGTGAACTGCGTCAGGTTGGGGCTCTTCTCTTCATTTTGCTCCTTTGCCCAAAGCAAAACTTCTGGGATCTGCCGAGGAAGAAGAGCAGATGGGGGGTGGGAAAATGCAACACATTAAAATGGGATTTCTCCCTCAAGATTCCCAGTCACAGCCTGTGGTCATAGTCATTTGCTGACACAAGTTCAGCTGTCTCCTAGAAGCCAACAGATGTGCTCGGAGAGCTGGCAGGGAACACCAGAGATCACAGAGGGTACACGTTCAAACCCCTCCCGTCACCCTTTCCCCATCCTCATCTCTGTACCTCAATTTTATAGAAGAGTTCAGCATCTAGGAGGGTCAGCTGCTCGGCTATTTCATGACTGTGGAAATCATGCAGGGTCCCTGGCCTGTAGGAAACAAGGAGGAAGGATAAAGGCTAAGAAAATGTGACCTGTTGTCTTTCCTTTCTTGTATTTTGGACTGAAAAAGCTCTTGTGTCCACACGAAAGGGACGCTCTGTCTGTCAAAGGACCAAGATATGGGTTTGGGCATCCTTCCTCACCTGGCTGCCACCCCACGGGCTGCAAGAGGTTTGATGGAGTTGGCGTAGCTCAGCATCTTCTTCTGATCCACTTTATCAAGGATATTTTTGCGCAACACTCTGGCGAGGCTCAGCTCCCCGTTGCAGACCAGTCGGAAGACCAGGTCCATCAGCAGCTTGAGAATTTCCTCCGTCAGCTCCACTAAGCTGAGAGATGGAAAACCCAGGGAAGGCATCAGAGCTACCACTCTGGGCTACAGAGTTCGTATCTGTACCCAGCCTTGTTGCTCTCTCCCACAAGCAGAATCAAGTGACTTAAATTCCTCCCCTTCCCAGCTCTTCTCTTCTTAGAGATGCCTCTTTTAATAATTATTTTAAAATCACTGACAGAGACAGGACACAAGAACCTGCAGAACAAGACACTATAGGTGTCTCCCTGGTCAGGGTAGAGGATTTCAGCCCTCATTATAGATGAGAATTAAACAACAAATCTTCATATCTGCCAGACTTCTGTATTGTTACTGACCCCACATCTCCCATCCCGAGACAAAGAAGGCAACTCACCACAGCTCATCCACCACTCTCACCAGCACGAAGAAGGTGTTCTTACTGACTCGCTTCTTAAACGTGTCTGGGAAGTGGCAAAACTTCTCATATGTAGTTGCAAATTAAAGAATCAACTGAGTGTGGTCAGAGCAGCAGCAGAGCATTAGAGTGGTGTACTTTTCTGTCTTAACTGAAACTGGTGTTCAATTTCCAAGAGATAAGGGACACCGATATGGCTCTAATTAACACGGTATTAAGCTGCCAGCAGCTGGAGGTAGCAGGGGTGTGAGGAGGTACTTACACCTCACAGAATTATGCTAGAAGAGCAGATGTACCCTGAAACTGTTCTCTCTAAGGTAGAATTTAATGAGCAGCACTCCTCTGCTGTGATCTCCCCCACTGGTCTGGGACATCTGGTCTCAACAGATCTCAGATGTCACCTCTACCTTTCTCCCTGGCCAATGTGCTGCAAGGAGAACGGTGGCAGGGGAGACAGCACAGGCTGAAAAAAAGCTTCTGCCAGGTGGACAAAGGGAAAGAGAAAAAGGATATCGGTAAGCCAGGTATTGACAGGGGCCTGCAGCAATGCCCCAGCCAGTATTTTCACTGACAACCGCTCCGCAGTGAGATTTGCCGTGTCCTTGGCCGCGCCGATCCCCGCAGGAGCGAGGGGAGCACCGGCTCTGCTGCAGATGGCAGTGATGAGCCACGACGCAGGACAGGGTGACGTCAGGCTCCGGTTGACGTGCGTGTGGAGGACCAAAGCCCACGAGGCCTTTGCACTGCCTGAACCCAGACACTGACCCGCTCAGCTGACGGGCGAAGGGAGCCACGGGAAGGGAGCCAAGGGGAAGGAACTGCAGGCAGGGTGCTCGGCAAGAAGCCTTCTCCGTACTCTGCCAGCAATGCTAACGCTCACCCTGCCTCGTAGGGGCCCTCGCCTCGTTAGCGGTTACAAGCTCAGTTCAGAACTGGGAGGCTAAGAGGACAGCATCTTCTGTGCTGCATTTCTTGCCATAACACAGAGAATAGGTCTTGATGGTTTAGTCATCTCCAGTATTAAGCTACCTCTGCCAAAGCAGGCAAACCTGACGGCCCCTGCGGAAGGAAGAGCGATCCGCATTCTACAAATGAGATGTCCTAAACAAATGACCAATTCCCCAGTGATGTACAGAAAATCTGAGCCGCTCTTCTCCCCTGCCAAGGCCTGCAGGATGCTACTCTCAGGTCCGGTACTCCACCCTGCCCGGACCTGCCCAGCAGTATTTCCCATTTCCAGGGTGCAGAGGTGAAGGAAGTCCTGCTTGGGACACCTCCAGGGCAAGCACATTACAGACCACGTTTTCAGCAGGTTTTGGGCCAAACAACTTGCCACCAACTCCCTCCACAATCACTGCTTGGCTCTGATTCCTGGCAGTGGTGCACCACCACTTGTGCAAAAGGATATCTGTATTGCAGCTTCTTGATGAGCTCTTCAGGGGTAATAAATGTCCTGTATGTGGTCAGAAAGGCTTCACAGTACAGCACCAGATCTACAGAGAAAGACAAGAAGGCCTCAGTCAACCCTGCTTTCAGAAAAAGAAAGCTTCTTCTAAGATTGAATCCAGTCTTAGAAGAAAAGGACACATCTTGACACAGATGGACTTTACAGAAATCATGTGCTGTTGTTTCTTACCAGCAGATGGACCCTATGGCACAAGAGCAACAGTAAAAGTGCCCTGTCCCCACCGGCCTGGCTCCCACTTGCAGCACTCGCTTATGCCACCACCAAAGGGGTCAGGGAAAAACACCTATTTGTGAGACAGGAACCTTCAATATTGGGTCAAGGAAAAATGTGGTTTAGACCTTGGGGATACTTTAAGATCTGATGTTGAGAGGTGAGTGCCTGTTCTCTGCATAACCCTGCAGAAAGACATGGTCACTCTTCCCTCCTCAGGAACACATGTGTTTCGACCCGATGATATGGTGCTGGCAACCCTCCACTCTTGCTGTGTTCCAGGAAATCTGCTCCAGGACAGTGTAAATTCTTTTCAGCCAAAAGAAGAGTAAATTTCACTTCAAAAACCGACACTACCATGACCATGACCCTGCCACAACACAGACTCTGAAGCGGTGAACACAGCCAGCTTTTCTTTATTCATCTGCGGCAGCCAGGCCCCAGAATTGCAAAGGCTTTGGCCATCGTCACGGGCACAAAGGAGGGAATTTGAAAAAGCAGAAATTGCAACCGGGAAAGATTTCAGGTTAAGACTGTGGTACACTCACAGTGTCAGGAAAAGCTTGGTCACTGTGGCCAGCAGTGGTCAAAATGGAAACTTATTAGCCCCAGTATAAAAGCATGCAGCACTGTGGGGCAGCACGTGCCGTGGGATGGCACACTGCCCCTGCCCCGTGCACTGCAACCCCTGGCAGAGCCTTCTTAGCACAGACGGGGAGAGAAAAAGCTTCTGCCCTGCCTGCCCAGGCTGGGCTGTACACGTACAGCTTCTTTCAGCCAGGACAGGGCTGTGGAGGGTGGGAGAGAGCAGGGCAGGGTGTGCTCCTGGTGCCTCTACCTGAGCTGTTTCTCTTGGCAGGAGCCCGACAGAGACAGCGCTTCCTCCTGCTCTTAAATCAGAGTGCGCCGCTGCCTTTTGCTTCAAGACAATGGGAGGTAAGCTCTAAAGCCGGCGGCTGGGTGGTCATGTCAGGGGTGAGTCCTGGGCCTCCTCCAGCTGTAATCCTGCACTCGCAGCAAGGGTCTGTGGCTGTGAGCACTTCACTGACCATGGATTTTATTCCTAAAGACCACAAGTCTCTCTTTATCCCTTATTCCATTTAGCTCTTTTAGAAAACTCAACTGGACAAGAAGCATCATGCAACAGGGCGTGGAGTTACATTTATTCTGGGTTCCCATCTGCCCAAAAGGCAACGTGAGGTAATACAGCTGGTCTGCTCTGGCACTCAAAGCTGCCAAGAAATTCATCTTTAAAGGAAAGCCTCTTAACTATACCCCTCTGTGCCATTTGGATGACTGATTTACAAGCCCCGAATTCTTCTCATTGTAAGCTTAATTCATTAACCCTCTCAGTCACCCAAACACTGGGTTAGCATAGCACAAATTCCTCCGTGCTCCATTCAGCTCAACAGCTTGGCAGAGACCATGGGGCTGAGCTCGGCCACTATTCTGAGAAACTCCCCGTCCGCACCGCTGTGCATTTAAAATCCTGCTCTAGTTTTCCCTAGTCTTGAGAGGTTCTCCCTGGCCTTCACCTCACTGCTCGCAGCATCCTCGGAGCTCCCCATTCATTAACAGAAGCTCTAGCACACATCCTTTTACCAAGTAGCTGTCTTTCAACAGAAACAGGAGGGAATTCTTCCAATGTGACGCTTGTTCCAGAGAACAGCAGGAGTAAATGAGAGCTTCTCTATTCCAGTTTGAGCATTTTTATAAGGCGTATTTCCACCATCTCATTTAGACTATTTTTTTTAAAATATACGTATCAAGCCATGGTGCAATCAATTGCTTCCTCCTCTTGAGTACCCTCCTAATTTTGGTGTTTTCTGCCTGGATTTGATGCCCGATGTAAACAGGGAAACATAGCTGTCAGAGGAAGGATTTTCTTGCTAGCTGAATGGTGCTGCTGAGTAATTGCAAACACCTTATGCTACACTAAAAACCCTGCCACTTAAAAATGCACATGAAAAATATCTCCCTTCTGCCTATCAAACCTCTAAAATACGAGCGCTGAGTGGTTCAGCGGGTTAGTGCATTTTGCCCTGCATCCCCAGAGATAAGGAGATCAATTCTGGTTAAGGCCATTAACACAAATGTGTTTGGCAGGTTCAAAATCACTGTCTGGAAACATTGCAAAGGCTGCCTTTGCCACAGGTCTTGGAAAGGAGCTGCTTCATGTGGGTGGTGACTGGGTTTGGAGAGATAAAGTGGGGTTTTAATGAATCTAGAGCTAAGCGTTGCTAACCTCTCTTTCCTCCCCCACATCTCCTTTCTCGTACTGTGGATTCCCTCTCTGAACTGGTCTGGAGTGGCTATTACCATGCAAGTGGTAGAGAGTGGGACTAGGAAATGACATTGTAAATTGAGAATAAGGGGTGTCAGCAGACCAGCACCCGGACAGCTTGCCCCATGCCCATGGGTACTGCTCTAGACCCAAACCAACATCCCTCCTCTCCTAATTTGATGCAACAGTCACTCCAGCAACTCCTCCATCTTCCCTGCCCTGACATTCAAAGGGCAAGAAGCACCTCTGAGAACAGGATCCAGGCCACAACAGGCTGGGCACACCTGCACCCGCAGGAGGCTGGTACGGAGACAGCAACGCATCACTGTCACCAACCCCACTTGGTGCACCTCGCCTCCCAGATGTGGGCAAGGGCTGTGAGGAGTTAATACCATCCCTGCAGCTAAATGGAACGAACAGGCGCTTATCCAGCTTAGCTCCATTTCACCAAAGATAAGCACAATCCCCCCTGCCCCCCGGCAACTTGGAGGATCAAGGATGCACTTCTCTCCTCCCTGGTCCAGCTGCCTGCAGCCACATCACAACCGCACGCACCGCAGAGACACAGAAGACAAGCAGCAAAAGGCCACCCCAGGCTGAGCTCCTCACCGTACCTTTCCTGTCGGTCTCCGTTGCATGCACTAACAAGATGTCTCCGGATCCACCACGAACATCTGGCCCATCATCTCCCTGCAAGGAGAAGAGAATCACGTCAGGCATGGCCCAAGCCGCCTTCGGCCTGCTTTACCATCTCTGGGGTTCAAGCTCAGCAGCGACTGGCAGAGCAGACAACGTTCCTGGCACTGCTCACAGCGCAAGCTGGGACATGGTCTTCAGCGCTAATCCGGGAATTTGAATAAAGCATTTGGTCTCCCAGATGAGGATCTGGGCTGATCCTTACTCGGGGTCTGTGACTCCTTAAGGCCAGGCCCTGGAGCTCAGTGAAAGCTGAACCTTCTGCCCACAGAAACGTCCCGGACTCCCAAAGGGTCCCAGAAGACCATTAACAGAGCAGTAACACTGTGTGAACTGTCTCAAAGTGCAGGATCACGTACCACAGCGGCTGTGGGGTGAGAGGCCATGCATTTGACTCCCGTGTTCCTAGAACATCAAAACCTCACCAGTTAATTCCCTAATCTGGAACTATTTGGCTGGAGGTCACCTAAAACGATCCAATGACCAGGAGCAGAAAACAGCCCCGCTAATTGCTTGGCCCATGCCTTTAACACTCTCTAAAAACATCTTTCTTCTCGCTCCTGCAATTCACAACTAAAAATATGCAAAACTGATCTATCACTCAGCCAGCGATTCCCACGCTGCAAGAAACAGCTTGCAGTGGCAGTTCTATACTGTTTCAAACACACAGACCGTAAAGAAACAAAAGAAAAAAGAAGTTAAGGGTTGACATAGATTTGCTAGTCCCAAATGTTCAGAAATCACTGGTTTTTAATTGTTTTTTAAAGGAAATATTCCTGCAGAGGAGACTGGAGTCATGTCTGGCTTCCCTTAGCAATGTCTTTGTCATTTTAATATGCAAAACACTGAAAAAAACGTGGATTACAGCCATGGAGCAGCTATGTCTAAGATGTGAATTTTTCAGGTGACCCTCTGGCAGGACTCTAATTAAATACTCCTTAAGGAATGAGTAATAGCTTCTCACTCTCTCCTGCACACCTCGGCTGACCAAAGAACACTCCTAAAGTGCCAGTAAATGATACATTCTCTCTATTTTTCAGACTATCCCCCTGACAGTCTGAAAGCTTCAAAAGCCTGCATATTCTCTCAAGCTGCATGTCAAAGACAGCTTGGTTGGTGAGCACGGTGAGCAAAGCTGTCTGGGAGCACACCCAAGGCTAGAAACAAAGCCATTTCTCAAATACAGAAACACACTTCGGCTGCTCTTCCACATCAGCAATTCAACATCCTGCTCGAGAAATCTGCTGAACCTGCCTTCAGCCCGAAAGGCCAACACCATAAACCTGCACCTGGATTTATTGTGCTCAGGCTCTCAGGTGCTTCAATTCAGACTGTTGCAGGCTGAAGAGGTGGGGAGGAGGAGAATGGGAAACGGGCACAGGATGTTTTTAGAGAGACGTCTCACATTTTGTTAAATCCTCATTCATTGCTGATGCTCCCTGCCTGTACCAGCATCTCATGCTTTCACAGCAGCCTGCACATGTAAAGCTGCATACCACTGCTGCTGCAACCTACTTTTTCCTATCAAATAAAAGCTGATGCCTTGCTTGTGCACACAGAAAATGAGATTTCAATACAGCATAAACCAAAGGGTATGAGAGCAAACCCTGAATGCACCTACCTCTTGCTTCAGTGTTAACCTAGCCATAATTTCACTGTGGTCGATAAGGGATAGTTCGTCTACCTCTTCCTCCAACTGTGACGATTCCAAAGCATCTGGTGACTGCTGCTGCCTGTGAAAAAACGAAATACCCATCAGTGTCATTGCCCAGCCAGGGGAAGAGATGCTGGGTCCACCTGAGCTCGCTAAAGGACAGTAAGTACACAGACAATCTGGAGGTAAATCTTTTGCAAACAAGCCCACACGTCTAGCTCTAATTCTGTTGCTTTGTGCACCTCTCGAAAAAGAGAAAGATGAACCTTTAGGACCTGAACGCTTGTCTGCCTGCATTTCTGGCAGATGGGATTTTACTAGGCCCTGCGTAAGTACACAATTCTGTGTCTCCTTGATCCACCAAATTTTTAGTGCACACAAATCTAAGCCTTTCCTCAAACGTATAGAGACAGAGCATACTCTATACATACATCTCTCAGTCAGCTCATGACCCACTGGGCTTCTACAGGGGGAGATGACAGGCTCTCTTTCTGCCGGAAGGTAGAGCAGAAAGCTCTGAACACTTTTTGGGTGTACATCCACAACTCTAGTATTCCTGCCCCCAAAGGCTGGTACTCTTTGTGTCTGTATTCCTAAAAAAAAAAAGGTATGCATATTCTTTACAGCTTTCCACCCAGGCACAGACTAAAATCTGGTGCACCAGCCGGCACTTTCAGCAGATAGTGAGCTTTGCAGAGCACTCCTGCATTGTCTCCTTCACTGCAGGGATTAAAAGCCTCAAACCAACTGCAGGAAAATGGGGGAGGGAAGTTGACTGCCACGCACAAAACAATGCTGTTCTCTATTTTTGCTTTAGAAATGCAATTGAAGAGCAATCTCAAGCAGCAGGGAAGCACTCACTCCACTCCTCCTGAAGCCCATCTGTTACAGCCTGCACCTCTTCATTTACATAGACAAACGATAGCTAAGAGCATTAGAAGGGATATAAAGCCTCCTGCTTCGGGGCCTCAGCCAGCCTCTAACTAGCAGGGTTAGGAAGGAATTCCCCCCTAGAAGACTATTTCCCAGCAGCGATGCAGACTTTTTTTGCATGTTTCCCTGGAAGCAGGAGGGAGCAGCCAGTAGCAATGACAGGGCTGCCAATTAGATGGACTTAGGGTGGCTGACACAGGCTGCATTAACCCCTGAGTTAAGTAACGACGTCTTGCCGGGATCCTTTTTGTTCAGCAGGATCCCACCGCTCACCAGTTGTGCAAAAAACCCATGGGCTTAGACAACACTGAGAAGGTTATGGGCAGAACAGGCAACTCCAAGGACGGTTTTGGCTAACGGGACATTGGTGAGACTCTGGTGGGGCTGGGAAGCAGGAGGACCCAGGAGTCAGGCTCACCTTTCAGCACCATCTTTGCCTTCCTTCCCCGGTGTGCTGCTGTTCGAGGGGGAGTCTTTGGAGTTGCTGTCTTTGACCGAGGGAGATTCCTGTGAAGAGAAGGAAGTTTTTCGTTATCACATGGAGTCCCACGCCACAGCTAGTCTTGCATTTACAGTCTGACTGCCTCTAAATGGCCCTTTACTGTAAATTCCTACAGAGCGGTTAAAGATTGATGCAAGTTAATGCCAAATGCCAGGAAAACACAGAAGTTAATTAGACAGGAAATTTGGGACCATCTCTGGAGACTGGTGTAATTAGTACTGTTTGCTTTTAACATTGCGAAATGATGCTGAAAGTTACAACAGAAGTCAGCTGTTGTCTTGGATTTTAACCCTTTCATGAGTTCCTTTCCCTCCAGTCCTTACAATTGAAATACACTTGCCTTCTGCTCTAACGAGAACAGACACAGCCAGCTCTAGGCTCTCCAGTTTCAGTTCCCCTCCCTGTCACAGCCCCCCAGAAGCAGGCTGTCTGAGGGGGTGGGTGTCCAGTGCTGTTCCTGCCTCCCTTCTCTCCCATCAGAAGAGCTTACACAATGATGCAACGTTTCCACTTCACAATTCACAGCCGTGGAAATGAGGCTGATGCAAAAAAGCAGAACCATCTGAACCCACGGCATGGAACAGCAGGTAGAGAGCTCAAAGCAAAGATACAGCCTTTTAAATTAGCTATTTATTAAGGAGAAAAATACCCATGAATGGCAAATGGGAATATTAATCTAACAGTGTTGGAGTTCAGAATTATTTAACATCGTGCAGAGTGAAACTTGGAAACTCAACCTACTGAACAGGCAGGACCACCTACGCACTATCCATTCGGCCTGGAAAACGCACTGGTGAGCTTAGGTTTCTTGGTGTCTGCAGAATTTTTCCAGACTGTATCTCTAAAGCCCTTTGCTTCGAAGTCGAGAACCACCTCGCAGCTGCCCAAAAGGCTGGGCCTGCCGAGACGTGTCTCCTGAAGGGAAGGGATGGGAGCGCTATCTCTTGGCTTATTTATCACCAGTGTGGATAAAGGTCTCGGAGACATCCTGTGGGAGATGTGCCTTCCAAGATGAGGGCAGGCAAAAAAGATCGCCACAGACCTCTCTCGCTGTTTCCTATGACCCAACAGGAAGCCAGTACCTCCCTGCAATGGAAAACGCCCTGTCTCCTCTAGAAAATATCTCAGATATGAGACTTGAGTAAAGGAAGAAACAGTGTGAGATTACAATGCCAAATCAATCACTTACTTTGTAAAATGGTGAAGGAAAAAAAAGTAATAATTTAGTGCATAAGGCTTTCTGTATTAACATGGGGAAGCCAAAGCAGTTACAAGAATAGACACGGTGCTGGTGGGGTGCAGCTTTCTGGAAGGGAACCTCACGCAAGCAGCTCCAAACAGACAGCGAAGCACAAACGAAAGAGCGTGGCAAGGAAAAGCCATCTCTACCTCCTGCCGGGGACCCCTCACCGCGACCCCGAAAGCATCGCCTGCTCTCCACCCGGACCGGGACGGGACCCCCAAGCCTGCAAGCCAGGAGTTGGGCAAGCAGAGGGACTGCCAGCAAGGGAGCCAGGGCAGCAGGAGGGACACGGGAGCTCCAGGGTGTGCAGAAGAAGCCGGTGCCAAGCGCGTCAGCCCTGGCGTGAACTCAGCATGCACCAGGCAGCCCCTTCCCGGTGTCCAGCCCTCTCCAGGTTACTTACTCCTTCAGAGCGAGGGAGTTCCCCGTTGCTCTGGCCAGAGGAATACAGATTGACGTATTCACCCTCACCAGCCTCCTCACTGGCGTTTTCACTCTAAGGGAGACAGGACGAAAGGAAATACGTGATGGTGCCCCCCGCCAGCACTTGGTGTTAGTGGGAGGAGAAGCGCTCTCGGCGCCTGCTGTCACCTAACTGGGAGCCCTTCCTCTGGCTCAGTGGCCAACACCGGCCAGCAAGGCTGGAGGTAATTATTTTCTGGTTCTTGAGGACTTCTCGAAGGCCCTGAGCTACAGCAGGAGAGCAGCAGGCTTTGCAAGAGCTGCCATGGCCTCCAGGTGAGATGGCGAAGGTGCAATACACACGTGGGGATTTCGAGGTTGCGGAAGCTGACTGTTGAGAGCTTGTCACACAAGTGCCTGTCCTACCTGCGCTGGAGTCCTGCCGCTAAATGTAGACCAGGGGTGTCAAATGTATCTCCCAAACTATGCCACAAGCACAGACTAGAGCCATCATGCCGGGCTAAACCAAACTTGAGGGCTTCTGGGTTGCAACAAGGACCCAACGCAAGGAAGATGGAACAGCGAGGTCAGGTCCAGAGTGTAAAAACCTGATCATTTACTCCGCAATCAGTGACCCTCTTCAAAATCTTGTGACGAGGCAGCCCTTGCACGCGCTGTGCTGGCAGCTCTAATCCCACCAACTCTAGGCTTTGCAGTAAATGAAAGAGGAACTGCCTTGAAAACGAGGTGTTTAAAAAAGTAGCTGTAATGGAGAAACCTGCTCAGTCATCTGCAAAACTGATCTGGGACCTCAAACTAGCAGTGCCGTATCAGCGTGGGAACAGCGTGAGTCTAACTTCACCGACACGTGATGCTTTGCACCGACACACGCTGGCACCAAGCACAAAGCCAGGGCTGCAGGTAACCGGGAAGGGCAGGAGCCTGGAGAGAGCAAGAGGTTTATGCAGAGGAGAGAGCGAGCTGGACGGCACCCACCGCTCCCGGGGTCAGGGGGGAGCAGGGCAGCCAACTCCTGCCACCGCAGCAACTGCAGGATGCAAACCACTGCTAGGAGCCCGTGTTCAGAAACAACCAGCCTCACAAAACACTCCTTTACCTTCCTCAGCTTCGTATTACAACGGCAGGAAGCTACAGCAAGTTCTCGTCTCCACCAGCATTTGACATCTTATGTTTCCTACATACGTGCTAATGTTTTTGCAAGCCTGCTGAGGTTGTTCATTTTTTATTGAAATTTTTATATGAAATTACCTCTCTGCAATTCACACGCGTATTTGGAAACCAGACTAGATCACATTAAGCATGTATTAATATCAGAGACATTTTCTTTTAATAAACAAATAAACCCAGCCTTGCGTTAAGGTGCATTATCTCTTTGGATAGTCTCACCGAAGGCGTCTGGAGAGAATCAGTGAAAGAGGTTTCAGAAGGAAGGCAGACAGGAGCATTCCCGTTAAAGCTGCTCTCCTGAGAAGAGGAGTTTGGCACATCCACAGTGCTGGGTGACTGGCTGGCTGCGGCGGGCACCGCTAGGTCAGAGCTCTGGGACGGATGGACGGGTGGGAAAGGTGGGGTGGAGCAGGAGGAGGAGGTAGAAGAGAGGAAAGGAGGTATGGAGACTTGGTTGTGAGGCACAAAGTCCTGGGAGTAGGACCTAAACACAGATTTGTACTACAGGATGCAGAGACGTACGACATAAAAACAAGGAAGACGGGGAAAGGAAAGAGACAGACAAAAGAAAAAGCAATTAGATCGGCAGCAGTGTAGCAGTGACAGCATAAGGCATTTCTAACACAGGCATATCTACGTCCAGAGGCCACCCCCAACAGAGGCAGCACTACTTTATCATCCACATGCTAGACCAGGAATTGCTACCTGGGACACGTCAGGCATTTTTTTCACGGTGAGGTATGTTCTTGCACAACCAGCAACCAGGCTGCACATCTCACAGAGGAAAACTGGGCACCAGGGTGCTCACCTGCAGGCAGCCAGCCTTGGCTAGGGAGGGAGAGAGCCTGGCTACCTCAGGCCTGTTAATGACAGTCACCCCGAAAATCACTTGAGTGGATGAAAGGATGTGAAGGCATCAGAGAAACCATGACTGTGAGCATGCTGGAAATACCAAGTTAGAGAAAAGTACTCCAACTGCTTATTGCTTTTCTGGGATTTTCCGCAGGATCCAAATTTAAGATGCCGTTTGCTCCAGCCCTGTAATTTAACAGCTACTGTGTCAAGCCTGTTCCAGAACACACAGCTCCCCGGGAGCAGTGGCTGGATACTATCCTTCAGTGTAACTTTGAAGACAAAGGAGATTATGCTGCTACTCCTTCCCATTTGAGAAACATAAGGAGCAAAAATGATAATTGCCCTCAGGAGCGATGAATTCCTTATCAAACCAATCCTTTAATGCAGTGCCTCGAAGAGTCAGCTGAAGAGATGAAAAGAGATCATCTGCGTAAAGCTTTATTTCGCTATCTCTCCTAATCATCAGATTACTGTTCAGATAATATTAAACAGGGTGCAATGGGAATACATTGTGCCAAGAAAAACAGGAGCAACCCTCTGCCTTTTAACATCTGGTGCTAGTAAGATTTGCCGTCGGGGTAAGTCCAAAACAAAGCTGACACCCACCAAAAACCAATAAAAAATAGAAAAAGACAATAATGCTAAACCTGCTGGAGAGGAGTTTATTTTAAAACCTGTAAAGCTCAACTATTAGCAAGATATGTCTCGCAGCCAAGTGGACCGGAGGAAGAATCGCATCATCCCAAAAAAAACCCACACTGAAATGAAGCCGTGGCGGTTGGGAGTGATCTGCTGCAGAAGGACGGTGCGTTACGGAGCTCTCACCAGGCACAGGACACAGCTCGCTCAAAGCAGGCTGCAAAGTGACACCGCTGCGATGTCAAAAGGAGAAGGGGAAACGAAGGCAGGAACCAGGCTACGTTTTCTCATGCGAATTGAGCGGGCGATAAAAAGCAAAGCCGAGTCTGTCACCTGAGCGGTGGTGGCAGCACCCAGCTCGGCAGCGGTGGGTTTGCTTCTGTCTAGGAAAGACGTGAGCTTAAAAGTCTAAACTGAGAACAGCCTCGGGCCAGAAGCCTGGGAAAAAAAAAGGCAAAAAAAAAAAAACCAAAAGCTTTTCCACTACAAAGGAAAGGAAAAGTAAAGGTCAGTGGCTAGACTTTACCTTCCACCATTTTAATCCTCGAGTGGTTGCCCTCCGCCATGTGTGGAGTCCGGCAGTGCTCTGGGGGTGTTCTCGGGGCCCAAAACAAATTGCAGGCCGCAATATAGAGGAGCAGAGGGAGAAGCTTTGGAAAGAGAGCTTAGAAGACTACTGAAAAATAATTAAAATGCAAATCCCTAGTACATGCCTGTGGCTAAAGGGAGACTGGCTCTAGGACAGGCTCCTCTCTCTTCCTGCCCGTTTCTTTCCGGATGAGCAGCCCCGGCTCCAGGGACACTGTCAGCTTTTGGTGCTGCCTCAGTAACAATGACAAGTCTAATCTCCGTATTTACTTTCTGCCTGGATAAATGCTCTACATATATTCATTTTCACTTGCATGGTACAAAACACTAAATCCCTCGTAAGACGCCAGGCTCATGACATCACCTTGGCTCAGCAGATTTATTATGCCTGCCCCATCTCCCTGGCATTTCATGATCTCACCGGCGCTAATATGCCAACCATCGCCCCGAGTCCCAGGCCAGACCCCAAAAAAGCACAGGAGCAAAGCAAAAGGAGAACCACTGCTGCAGCGGCTCTCCAGAAGGCACTCAACGAACTCCTGTCCTGATAACGAGAGCCTCTGCTTCAGTAAAAGAAATAATTTGCTCCAAGAGGATCTATCTGCCAGCTCCCCTAGAGCTGAGCTTCCTGCGCCCACATGAGACCGGCGGCATCTGCTGTCCCTCGCTTTGTAGTTGATGGACATCTTCCACCGAGGAGTCCCAGGGGTTTTTGTCTCTGACCTGCTGAACCCGGAGAAAAAGCCAGGCTTTTGGCAAAGCAGCCGTGGAGCTCACGCAGGGCAGGAGTGAAAGGAAATTACTGTCCTCAATCAAGTCACTCTGGGACAGGCAGCACCCTGCGAAGCTCTCGCGCTGCCTGATGGTGCTGGCAGGGTGAGCTCAGGGCAAACGCCGGCCAGGAGGCTCGGAAGCTGAGACGCTGCCTGTTCCACTGCCGGCAGCTCAGGGAGATGAATTACTGCTCCTGGGGCAGGAAAATGTGTGCAGCTTCTGCCTTGCATAGTTTCAGAGACATTAATCCCAATTCAAAGGCAATTTAGACCTACATATAACATTATGTTGCATATATTTTAAAAGTTTCAATGTGGATACATTACTACCGACAATCCCTATACATTCATCTCTCCTCAGCCTCATCAATACACCCTTGAAAACAACACCTTGGCATGAGATGTGTTGAAAATGCCGGTGTAAGGCTCAGGTACCCAGGAAAATGCGTTAATCTTCATTATGTGATCTGCGAACAATCATTTAACGACGCAGACGTGCCCTCAGCATGCTGTTAACAAAGGGAAGAGCACAGAGGAGCCTTTGGTGAGGTGGCATTAATTAGCCGGGCTGCTCTCGACTTCCAATCTTCTTGTAAAGTTGCATCTTGTAGAAATCGAGCCAGGGAGCCCCCTCCTTCCTCCGGAGCCTGCAAGCAGCTCTGGAATTCCAGCTATGCAGCCGTGCTGGGACAAGAGCCAAGAATGAAGCATACTTTTAAAGGGGAAAAAAACGCCCTGCGGTGGAGATGATGTCCATATGGCTCCCATTCCTGCTGCTCCCCAGTCCAACCCAGCCCAGCCCAGCCCAGCCAGCAGCTGCAGCAGGAATTGCGGCAACAGCTTCCACAGCGTTTGGTTGCTGTACATCTCTTGGAAGCCCCGTCATCCTTTAAAAGACATACTTTTTTGGGAAGGGGACAGTCCATTCAACAGAACTGTCACAAGCAAACCAGTCACCCTCTAGTCCTCCCCCCAGGCAATCACAGGCAACAGTTTATCTTGGAAACAAATCAGTGCTGCTTTTAATCTGCTTCTCAGAGGTTTCTTGCAGGGTCAGTAAAGCCTCAGTTATGGCTGTACTGACACAACCTCCAACTCCATGGCTTTGCTTGAAGTTCTTCAAATAATCTCTGAGAAAACTAGAAAGCAGGATCTGCAACCAGATCCTTTGAGAAAGGATGTTTTCCTCTTCCCAGACTCCAGCCACGCTGCCAGGCTCCCACCACAGGACAAGAAGATGGTCTCCCAGCATGAGTGATCCTCACCTTAGACAGGAAATGCCCAACACAGGGAGAAGAGAGAGATCCCTCTCCTCTCACCAGTAAAGTGGATTTAAAAAAAAAAACCCAAACCTATTTGCCACTTGGGAAGTACTTCCACAAAGCATGCCTTGAGCTCGGTGCAATCTTGTCTCCTGGGAACAGCAGGGAGGCAACATGCCCGGATCTGAGTGTTTACCACACACCGTGACACACAGAGGTCTTCCAGAGATGGCATCTTTCAACATTTTCAATTTGCTGCCTTTGATTTTTTTTTTGTGTAATGGTCAGTATTTTAGAACAGCTTTCCATCATTAGCAGCAGTGTTACAGGATGTCCCAAAGGTCAAAGACATTACGACTGTTTATTTGGATTAGATGGCAGGAGATAAACACTTTAATAGAAAACTTATTTCAAGAGTGACGCTCCTCTAAATTCACTAGGCATGGCTGACCACGAGGAACAGGGAGACAGGGTGTTTACATGCAGGGAGTCCCTGGTTGCGAGTAACAGCAGTCTCCATCCTAAATTCAATGTTGAGTTCAATTATATGGCTGTCGGAGCATCTGCAGCATCAGCAGACACAGTCTCTACCTTTTAACCACAGCCCTCTCAGTTACCCTACGGACTTCTGCCAAATTCATCTGCAATCCTGCCAGACACTCCCAGATCAGATAGAACATCAGCCTTCCAAAATGTGAAGCGATCAGAGGAAAGGATCAATCTTTTAGATCTGCTCTGCTAATGCTATTAAGAGAGCAGCGTGGGCAACGCGCCAGAACTGGATGCCCAAATTTTAACAGTAGAGAGCTATGTTCCCAAAATACTGGGTGTTGCACAAAACTGCTACACCCTAAGAATATAATTGCATAGACAACTATTGGAAAAGACTTCCTATCTCATCACACAATGCTGGGCTTCCAGGTACTTTTGCTAATGAGGAAGGAAATGCTCCTACAATGAATGGCTGGAAACGCAAGCTGCCAAGAGAACAGCTTCAAGCGCTGCCACAGGAAAGGCAGCAACTCCTCGTGCTTGAAGGTTTCTCAGCAAAGGCTCTGACCTGGCCGCAGAGCTGACCTCTCTGCTTTTACGCAACAGTCAGCACAGCAGAGGGATGGATGGGGCTCGTTGTTCCCTTGGGAAAGGGTGTCCTGGCTTCCACACGAGAAAACACAAAATCCAAGCTTCTTATGTGGGAGGAATACTTGTACGACTTTGTGACAAAACAAATAAGGGGACAGTGGGGGAAGAAAACCTTTTTAAGATTTACTAATCATGCTATCATGCCTCTCTCTTCTGAAACTATCAGGAGAATTCAATCTGATTGCACCTATGGCATCAACTGTTTTTTGGCTTGTAGACAATACCACCATATCTAGCAAGCAAATCTTTAAAAAGGAGACAAAGACAAGACCCCTAAGGAATCAGTCACACAAAAACCCGTGGTGTGTGTGGCCCATGAGGTCAATAGGGGTCTGTTTAAAAAGACCTACACAGAGATCTGTAGTGCTCCAATTGGAAGAAAAATGTATAAACCACCAGAGGAAGTGGTTTTCAGCAGGATTCAGTGATGCCAGCACTATTAATACCACTGTCCAGCCCTGCTGTGGGCAGTGGAAATGAACACAAATGGAGAAGGAATGCTAAACAGGAAAGGCAAAACAATACCTAGAACTCAGCAGCTGGTTAAATGAATGTAGATCTTTTTTTTCCCCCCTTTGCCTCTGCTCCAAACTAAAGAGCCAAACCCTACTGAGGACAGAAATGAACTCACACACTATGATCTCTCAATCCCGGTTTGATCACAGTTCCCACCATTGGACCACCATATGAATCAAACCAGCTCAGTCTCTGCTGAAGACCAGAGCTCGGCGTGCGTTGCAGACTGGAACTGAGTCATTGGAACACAATTGAGGCGGGGGAAAACATGTGAAACACATGTCAGCATTGCGTGCATCTTTAAACACTTATCTGACCCTCCTTTTCCTGAACATACGTTAGCGCATACACAAGAAAGAAAAACAGTTGCTGTGAATTTTCTGTGCGCTTGCTCAATTTGCTCAAGAACAGTGTGAACAAGTGAGAACAGAAGCGCTGAACTGGAGCTTTCATAAGGAAATCACTTGCGCCTTCTGCTGGAATCCAACAGCCAATTTGGTTTCTGGAAAATTACTGGAAATGTTTCTTAATTAAAAAGAAAACATAAGAGAAAACAGCATGTTGAGAAAGGCAAGTTATTTCTCCATAGTGGAGGATGCAGCCAAATTTCCACTAATGGCACATACATGCCTCAGAGAACAACTGTGGTCCTTGTTTCAGTGAGGAAAACGTTCCTAGCTGTAACCCAAAGGAAGCCCTTCGACAGTCTTTGGTGGGAAATCTGCGGCTGGATGGCAGTACAGCTTGTCACCGGACTGATTTCCTCTAGTAGTGCAGAGTTCCCCAGCTGCCGGGAAGCAATGAGATTTGATTCCTGCCCATCGGACACCCGCACACCCATTTCCAGTCAAACAGCACAGGGAGTTAACAAACCGAAGGACAGTACCTCTGTCTTCACAAGAAGAAGGGAGGGAAGTGATCGGCTGGAGAGAAACTACTGCCAACAACTACCGAGGAGGACACTTTCACATCACACACCTCCTTTCCTACCATCTAGCAACAGAAAGTACTTTCAAAAGAGATGGGAAGCCCTGAAATGACTCTTGACAGTACAATCCAGTTGTCCCCCCGATGTGGGATTTACCGGCTTAGCTGGGCATGGGATGGGGAATACGATGCTGCAAATCCCTACAGTATCAGCCCACACTACAAGCACGACCCTTGCTGGCACAGAGGCCAGACACGAATCAGACTCAGTAAAAAACAAGCTCAACTTGCCAAACCTATGAGGTTTGATCCAGTTGCTCAAGATCTGCCTCTATCCAGTAAAAGCTATTACCTCTGACACAATTTCCTGCAAAGAAGGGAAAAGCGCGATTAGCGGGTTGACAGAGCAGCGGTGGCTTCTGGACTGCAGCAGCGTCTGCAGCACTGATGGAAGAGAAAAAAGTCAGGGTTCTAGAAAAGAAATTAATACATTAAAAATTGAAAGAGTAAAGATGCTCCAAACAACTTCACCTCACTTTTGCTTCAAAACACTCTCTGAAAACAGTTTTTTAAAGCCCCTGAAATCAGTAGTAAGGCGCTAGTCCTTCACCCGGAGCACAGAGCTTTTGGGCTAACGTGCAAAACACGGTGTAGGCTGTGCCATGTGTGAGCAGATGCGTACGAGGCCAGGTCTTCTCTCTGGGACTGACTCCCACTGTCCAGCTCACGCCAGTCCCCTGGGAAGGGAAAAAGCACAGGGCACTTCTGAAAACTGGCTATGCTTGGCCAACCTGCAATGCATCGCTCACGCTGGGTCAATGGTCAGTCATTTCATTTATCATCTCTGGCTTCCTGGTATTGATCTAAGGAGGTTTTTGCTTCCTGTACAGAATGGGTAACGATTAATGGGGGAAACATATAATTTTAAGAGATTTGATAATCACCACTAATATTTGGGTACACAGGAGGCCAACTCCCCAGCTGGCTGGTATGCGAAATGTGTGCTCTCCCCTGCGTTACTCCCCTGCTGGGGCTGGTGGAAAGCTACTGCTTATTTTTTAACAGCTTTATTGTTCATTACAGTGCTCAACTGAGTGGCCTTTCTCTGGTGAGAGAGGAACAATGAAGACACGAGATTAAGAGGAGCAGGGCAATGTGCTTAAAGTGTTACTGGTGCAGCTCGTGGCATCCCTCGCGTGAAACCTGATGGTCTTCCCAGCCAAAGCTCGGGAGCAGATTGCAGAGGGGGCCCTGGTCCTTCCCAGTGCTGAATCGCAGGGTGTCACCCTGGGAACCGTCCAAACCTCAACAGCTGTTTCACATCTCTGTCTTATTAAGGATAGGGAAAATGGGATAAACCATGGTTATGGTATTACATAGGTCAGCTATGATGCATGTAAAGACATTGGTATTTTGCAGCTCGCAGACAAAGAGACACTGTCATAGTGAAAATCTCATTTTTGTCTGTGAAAAAATAGACCAGCCAGAGTCATGAGCAACTATGAGATTATCATAATTTAAGGGCATTACTGGAAAAATCGTCATTTTTATCTCAGCTTATTTCCTTTGTGCATTTGACAGTGCACTGTCTAATTGTTCTCATTGTTCCTCATGCTCCAGCCATTTATTTTCCTCTAACCAAATCCTTGCAAGAAGTAGTAAGGATTTTTTAATGAAGTTTTAACATTTCGTAGAATAATATATTCACAATAATATAGTCCAAAGCAGGATGAGAACAGGTCAGAACAATTAAGTAGGGAGTAACCATTTAATCCAACCAGGATGCTTTTTTAAATGAAAGTGCCCACGTATTTTTAGAACATTGTAGTATCATATTTATAGCTCTCCATTAAAAGAAAAATAGTTAAGTGCTTTTACCTAGTCTTACAGTTCTGTGTTTTGCTTGCAAGGATCACTATCAAGAGAGCTGTACAATTCAGAACTTGTGCATTATTTCAAATTTTAGAACTGTTTACCACAAATTTATGCAAGCACTAACCTTTCCACACCTCAGCCTTTTCGTCTCTGCAGCAAAACTATGATACTGCTCACTCTCACACAAGTGGAAGCCAAAAGCTTTAATTCATTGCTTGTGAGTACCACTACTTGTTAAGTACTTGAATACTTTCTTCTTCTTTGGACCAACAGTTATAGCTAATTTTTAGAGAACGACTAAGTGTTGAAATAGGAAGATAGCAGTAGCACAGTGGGAGGACACCATTTGCAAATATTTAATATTAAACTAATTGAACACTTATGAATTTTCTTGTGTCTTGTCTGACAATTTCTTCTCCAGAAGAAGTCTAATTTACTAAACCATCCAGGTCACTGTTAAAAAATAGCCTATTCTCAGTTGTCATCACACGGCAATCAGAGCATAACCACATAGTTTTACATGCAAACGAGCCCCATACTGATGAGCTGTTGGAATCCCATGGTTAGACTTAATTTCATTACATTAACACTTTGTTATTACTACCATTTAATTTAAGCAGCTGATTGCAGATTTAAGCAGTGCTCTAAGATTATTCTTATTTTGATTTAAACCATTCCCAGCTCCTACTGCCGTTCTCTCTTCAGGCTGCTCACAAGTGCCGTAGGAGAGAAAACCCTGCTCATTTGTCAGCAAATCACACAAGCTTTACTGAGCTTTTTTGGGACCACGGGGATGTGAAGGGAAGCAGACAAGCAAATATAAGATGAAAGATCCAGTCGAGGCCATTTTCAAGAAAAAAAATAATTAAGGAGCTGCAGCTACTCTTCCATACGTTTGACTAAATCCATGTATTTTGGGGATGGCTTATTGTTATTTCTCCAAAGGCCAGACTCACACAGCAGCTTTTAATCGACTCATCCACATCGCTGACGTTGTGCAACAGAATAAAATAAAAACTTTGCAGCTCCAACGTGCAGCCTGGGGAACACACAGGTCAACGGAGTGTGCCTGGGCACACAGAGCAGCTCTCCTTTGCCAGTCCCTCGCTGCAAATGCCAATACTGACGTGTGTTTAAAGTAACGAAAGCCACTCCCCCCCAGCCCCGTGCTTCATTTAGTAAGATTTACACAGTTTTTCACACCTGGCTGATTGCTACATGAGTTCAAAAGCCCCCCAAAGAACCTTCACCTTCACCCCATGTAAGTACGGAATTAGCACACAAGCGTTTCACCGACACAAATACACACACACGTGAAAGTGCAGAGAGCAACTCACCGAATGCACAGGAAAGGAGCTGTGCCGGTTGAGAAAGGAGTTAGAGACTGACATAGTGAGGCCCTGAGTGGCACCGCTGTCCTCGGGGGTGAAGGGCACTTTAGTTTGCTGGACACAGTAGGAGACAGAAGAGAAAGAAGAGGCAGCATAGGAGGCCTGCTGAAGAGGGGGAAGAACGCCAGAGACAGAAGACACAAAGAAAGAGAGCACAGAAAAGGCTATGAATAAAGGATAAGAAACACTAACTGTAAAACAATGCATATAATGGCTTGCTAAACAAACAGCTATTCATACAGTTCATCAAAGCCAGACTCACCAATATGCCTTTCTTGAGCTCAAGAGGCATGACAAAAATCACAGTTCAAATCTTCTTTGTTTCACAAATCCCTTAAAAATAAACTCCCGCCTCCCCCTTCCAATTCACCCATGGACGGCTGCTGCGGGAGAGACAAGCTGTTCCTCGCTGCCCTTTCTTCCCCATGGCGTGGGGGGCAGATGCCCAAAGGAGGAACTGGCTCTTTCTCCAACTCATTAACCGGCTGACTCTACCTGCAGACTGGGAACTCGGTCTTTCCAGTGTGATCTATGGGCCCTCACTGGTACCGCTGAGACATGGGATAACAGTGATGTCCAGCCATTTCTCAGTCCAATCCAAAATGATATATCATTTGTACAAGAGGGAGATGTTACACTGTAAGTAACAAATACTACTAAGGAATTTCTCCTAAATTCCACTATAATAAGCAGTGTGAGGGAGGCTAAAGTATATCTAGGTTTTCTCAGCTCTGACTTGTTGAATATAATGTACAACTGTTTCATAAATAAGCTCACAAGAAAGGACTCCCTAATTATTATTTTATAGAGGAGTCCACCCAGCAAAACTTGCCTACTGCTCGAGCAGCTGATGCCCATGTGATTTGCTGTTTCAGAAACATTCATGGCAGCAGGAGCAGAGGAACAAGAGTCTCTTGGCTTTTACGGTGATCGCTGAATAAGCCATCATCTGCTTGCACCACCTTCCCAACAGCGAGATGAAGGTAAGGGTGAGAGCCTGCACTTCAAGAAACCTTCGCTTCAGGGGAATTGCAAGCAACACCTTGAAGGTATCCACTTGCAAGATGACCAGAACATCTACTGGTCAAACCAGTGACAACTTGGCTACCCAGATAATGATGAAGGGGCAGCAAAGAAATGCTTTGGTTCAGCTGACAAATTCAGAAGAGGAGCAGTTTCCCTTCTGCACAATGGCTACAGTAAATCTGTGCTTTACACATCCTCCCTCACGATCCTGCTGACCAACTCACCACTGGAAACCATCACTAGAGTGCAGCTATCTCTGGGAGGAGGCAGGGCAAGGGACTACAAGGTACAAGTGACAGTGCAAGGATCACACTGATGAGGGAACCACAGTCTCTGGAGAACTCCTTGATCCTTCAGAGAGGAGTCCTGTAAACTCTTCCGTGTCCCTGTAAAACGCCACTGTCCCATCTGCTTAAGGTCTCATCCCACCAAGCACTAAAGCATAATACTCCATTTAGCTTAGCTGGAAATGTTACTTTATCTTTTTAGAACTCCTACCTGCATCACAGGAACGTAGTAATGCAAATCCCAAAATTAGAGTTCTCGGCTGCTTTTCCCATTTGATTACAAAACAACACCCTGGGACAGTCAAACTTTAGCACAGCCAGCATGAAGAAATATTGCAACAGTCGCCCTCATGATGGTAAGACCATGGCTCTGTTCCCACATTTCCTCGTTTTGTTAAAGCCATGGCCAATTCAAGTTAGCTACATCAGCACAAAAGATGCAAATTTTTTTTTAATTAGAGCAAACCAGATAATGCATATAAACAAAACCCCTAAGGTTGGAGTTAAAAAACCCAGAAATCTGAAAAGGAAGAAAGACTTAAAAAGAAATAGGACAAAATCCCAGCTTCACTGAGGATGCTGCCATCACTGAGGCCAGGATTTCATCCCCCCACATGGAACACGGCACTGGCTGGACTGTTAAACCCACCACCCAGCACACAAACACTTGTGGATGTGCCTTTTTGTGGTGGCAGTCTGGGAAGGCCAGCAGAAGACTGAAAAACAGGTAAAATCCTGAACCACACAAGGGGGACTAATGTGGAGAAAACATGCACGAGTTAATGGCTATACCAAAGTTCTGTGTCTCTGGCAAAGACTGAGCCACAAAACCAGTTATTATGTTTAAACGGTTATTATTAGTGGCATCCTTGACAACAGTTTCAAAACAGCACTGGGTACATCAGCGCAGCAATCTCTTGAAAATTGCGTTGCCCAGCGTGTCAAAATCTTCAAAGCAGTTGTCGTTACACAAGCCTGTAGTCTGGCACGCATTCAGCCACACCATGTGGAAGACTAGCGTTTCATTTTTAGGGCATTTTAGGACTTTCAGTGCTTATGGGGAACAGTCTGAACGTGGGGTTAGAAAGGAGCTCAAAGTAGATGATGTAAAATGCCTAAAAAGAGGTTAACAAGATGCCAAGGAGCACGATGTGGTAACACGGACGAGACATCCTCCCACCACCGCAGCCTGTCAGAAAGAGGAGCAGCGAGAGCAGAGCTGTTCCTGGGAGGCTGGTGGGCCCTGCCGGGGAGGGCACCGCGCATCTCACTCACCAGCTGCCGCTGCTTCGGTGGGAGAGCAGGAGGAGGTGCCAGATCTTGAGAGGGGTCCGAGCTGATAAAGGTGTCGTTGAACCCATAGACTTCCATGAGGTGCTTGTTCTTCTGCTGGTAGATGTGCTCGTTCTGAGGGGTCTGGTAGAACATGGACGGCTGCGGCTCTGAGTAGTCTTCCACAAACTGCATATACGCCATCACTGCAAAAAAAGGTCACATCACTGCTCCTGGTCCACATGCTGCAGCTGCAACAAGCAGGCATTCCCAAAATAAAGTAAGAATAAGGCCATTCCACTCTTATTTGGGCTTTGCTGCAGGCCAGGAGCAGGGCAGCATCCGTGCTGTGTTCACAGGTAGCTCACCAAGTCTGCCGCCATCCTCCTTGCAAGAAAGGATCTCAAGATCCC
The DNA here is from genome assembly GCA_013399435.1 of Arenaria interpres. Classification (NCBI taxonomy): domain Eukaryota; kingdom Metazoa; phylum Chordata; class Aves; order Charadriiformes; family Scolopacidae; genus Arenaria; species Arenaria interpres. Next base: position 385,203 of record VXAK01024576.1, on the reverse strand, counting down.
ATCCTCCAAGACAGAGCACAACAGACAAAATCACAGGCCACAGACATATCTGGCAATGGTTTTGGTTAAAACAGTGAGATCTCCAAACAGCTACTGGGGAAGTCTGATTCACTGACACTTAGCCCAAATCCCTTCCTCATGTAATCTACAGCAATTTTGAGAATATTCCTCAACAGCTAATGCCCAGAGCCACGAAAAGAAACAGAATATCTTCAGTCTGCTTTCTAGGAGCCACAAATCATCTTGTGCAAAGATGCAACCTTGACAATAAATCTATAATAATTCCTGTGCCTATAATAAGTCTCTGTAGTCAGCAAGATTTCTCAAACGAGGGGGCTTACAGCCTTTCTCCATTCTAGCAAGCTGATAAAACTGTTATCAGAGAACCTCTACCTGCGAGACTGGGTGTACCTCTCCCTTAGCTATTTAAATGCCACTGCCAATGCTGGCACAAGAGACTTACCTTTCAAAAGTGCCACTGGCTGTGTTTTCCCACCTCCTTATCTCAAATCCAACGCCCTTTGCTACCATCCATCTCATTTTAAAAGCATCTTATCTCCAGTCCTTGAATCCAACCGATTCAAAAGCATTTCTGAGATGTGGTTCAATGGCAATATTAAATGGGATCAAATCTGATTTAGAGGACCTTTCCATCTGTACAATATCCTTCCAAAAATCCATGAAAAAAATCCCACACATGTCTGCCTATGCAGCTCTGACAGAAGATTAATTACTGCTGCAATATTTAGGTACCGGAGGGGGAGAATGACACCCAATGTCATAGAAAGACTACTACAAAACCCCAGAATTATTAAGGATCAGAAATGCACATAATAAATGTAAAACAAATAAAGAGCTTTCCTCTGTATACCTGAGAAACAGGGGCAATAGATGTATTTAAGCGTCATAAAAAGGACTAACCAAGGCCTTTTTGTAAATAGGCTGTCACGCACAAGATACTCTGTGATCATTCCTCCCTTCTTCCTGATAAACAAGCAGTTGTCAGTTTTTGTGAATCTGGTCATTAGGTGGCAATTATTCAGCTTCTGCTGGCATTTCAGTTGTAGAGCTGAAATGAATGGATGGCTTCAGTGAAAGCTATAAATACGACGACCACAATGCAGTATTCGCACATCGCGAAGCCGGTTCCCACACTCGCTGCAAGGCAAAGCCCTCTGTTCACCTGCCAACGCGGCTCTCTGGGCCAGCCGATGTCAAACAGGATGCAGCCGTGCAAACGCGTTGGCAGGAAGGAGTCGCTTTGCACCTGTCTTTTGCACCTTTTTTCAGATTTCCTCTAATATTTTAAACTCTATTTAGAAATGAAGCTAAGGCAGCTGCCCCTTCGCACACAACGATGTCCCTCCTCCAAAAAATAGAATAAAGAAAAAAAAAAAATAATAATAAAGGGTTGCAGCAATGGGAGCGCAGGAAACCTCAGGTGATGGATTTCAATCCCGACCGGTAACAGCTGCTGTCCCCATCCTGTGACCCCACACGGTGCTGCCGGTGGACAACCTGTCCCATGTCCCACAGTACTTCCAGCTCCCACACTGCTCTGCCAAGGCTGCTGAAATTTTTACCTCCAATACCCCCCGCTACCCCAGCTCTGCTCCTCTTCCTCCCCCCATCATCCTCCCACCCTCCCAGCACCACTTCTCAGAGGAGAGTCATCACCCTGGCTGGTTTGGACCTCTCCTTCTTGAAGGGAGCGTGACAGAGGTTTCAAACTGCAGGCACACGCGTGTCGGTGTGTGTTTGTACCCGCTCATCTGCTGCTGTCGGCCCTCGTGTTAGAGCCAAGACCAAATTTGCTCACGCCCATGAATTTCAGTGAAAAGAAGCACATTGTGGCGATACTCTGTTATTTGAAATCACGGTGAAAGACTCTTGATGTAGAAAATATTGAATTGCTAAAATGCTGTTTTCAAATATCAATGGTTTGGTTGACTAAGGTACTGCTATTAATACCCATGGCCTGAAAAATGCCTTGGTATCATACTACAACTTTAGAGGGTAAGATGTAAAGGCGGCTTATGAAAGATAATTCTCTAGCAGCAAAAGTGAACTAAGGATCAAGACTCCTTGGAGAAGTGTAGAGGACAAGAGCTCGAGGGAAAAGACCGCATTTTGAGAGCTCATCAACTGAGTAGGACAAAAGCCAAGAAGTCAGGCTTGGCAGCCCTGGTATAATGCAGCAGACATTCGAATTCAGAGCAACCCTTCATGCGGAGTTACCTACAAAACCAGCGCTTTGCTGTCCAGATCTGGAGCGAACACTCAGGATCACGCTGTGAGTTCCTGGGCACAGACGTCTGTGTGACACTACAACTCGGGAAGTGTTGGTGAAAAGGGTATCGCATTAGACACTTGCGTAAAATCAAATTACTGTAACTCAAGGTAGTAAGGCTGAATGCTGTTGAGAGCCTTAACTCAATCTGCAAGGGAATAATGAAGAGCTCTTTTATCTCAGCTCTTTATGAGGCTAATGCATCCCATCGCCATGGCAGCTCCCCTGCCTTGCTTGTTACAACTAGCCCAGGGCGGGTGAGCATGTCTGCCTCTACTTTGTCATCTTCTCTGTTTTTAGGTGAAGCGAAAAACAGTTGGGATGGAGAAATACAAAGCAGAGCAAAAATTAAAACGGGCATCACAAGAGAGTAAGGGAGCAGGACCACTCCTGAGACTGCTGTTTGCAAAGGGTCTTCTCTCCCCCCTCTCCCTCCATCCCCTTCCCCCTCTGCTGTGGTTTTTAACAAGGCAGAAATTCAAAAAGCAGATGGGAAATTACATCACCAGCTCAGACCAGGCTGCACGCCCTGCAGCGACGCTGAGCAGAGGGAGAGACGGGGCCGCAACCTCCTCGGTGAGCAGCTGGGGTGGAATGACAGAGTCTCAAGGCAGCACCTCGGGAGAGGAGGGAGGCGTGAGAGAGAAACCTCTCCCATCACAGCACCATGCCCAGCTTATGTCAGTTCTGAACCCAGACAGAAAATATTCGAAATAAAAAAAAATAAAGGCTCGGAGTGAGGCTGGGAAGACCTTCCCAGCAATCTGCTTGCAGTGCCTCGGCTGTTGTATCTGAAGGAGCTAAAGCTGCTCAGGGATTTCTAGCCACGCTCACTGTGTGGCCGATGCTCTCGGCTGGGGAGAGCAGCCCCCGGTTCTGGAAGCGACTACAGGAGAGGAGAGAAGGCAGCAAAGCAACGTCTTACAAGGAAAACACCCTCAGACCAGTGGTTATTGGGGTCTGCAAGGAACTGCTAGAAGTTTCCCAGGTCTGCAGTACAGGTAAGGCACAGCTGTATCCACTGCAGAGGACTCACTGAAGGTCCAGCCCAACTCCTGGCGCTGTGTCAGCAGCCTGTGTTACAACTGGCCCCGAACAAGCACAACAGATTTGTGTGCATGGGCAAGAGCCGAAATACTGGCAATTCTTAAGCTGTCCTGCACATCAACTCACTGGAGAAGTCAAGGTCAAATAAGCCAGTCTTTGCTGTCACCTCCGGGAGGAGAGCTGTTTTTCAAAGAACTCACATTATCCGCTGGCTAAGCCCAGACTGCCCGCAGCGTGGTTCCTGCAGTTAAATACCAGCTGCTTACGGGACACCAGGCTGCATTTTGTTCCCACTGACAGGGAGGGAAACATGAATAAGTGCCTCACCACCAGTTTCCAAGCTGTTTTGGGGGGAGGATCTTGTTATTTCTGACTCTGGGCTCTTCATGGCTGAAGCTGCTCCATGTCCATGTCTTGTGCATCAGGAGCACGATGCTGGTGCTCAAGCAGAAGTCTGGAGTAATTTGCCCTTAGCACAGTAACATGTACTCTTACAGCACAGTAAAATAAGAATAATTCATGCCAGACTAAAAGGCTTATCACTCCTCTGTTTAAATTATACAGAAGTCAACTCTTGGAGGTCCCTCTGAGCACAGCTCACAGCAACACACATGGTTAACTCAAGCAGGATTTGCTGTATATTATCAATTAAAAGACCATCAAAGTCTCTGCTGAAACATTTCCCACCAATTACCAAAAGATGACCCACAACTAAAGGGCTACAACCAAGTCCCACCTCTGAGACCTCTAGATTTTTTTAATAAATTCATGCCTCTCCTCCGGATCCCAGGAGTTTGTTGGAGTTGTGGAAGCAGCACTGCCTCACTGATGTGATTACACAAGAATATCTACATGCATCAGCCTGCAGGCAAAAAAATCCTGGGTGCTACCATACACCCTGAGTAATGTTTTACTGCCCTGTTAATGTTGAAAATAAAAGTAAAACTAACCACCACAGATCTGTGGTGTGATATACTGTGGAGCAAATACAATCTAAAACAAGTTCTCAGTGTCACATGAATGCAGTTAAAAAATCTGTAGCAGTAAGGTATCAGCCCAAATAGTAACACAAGCTTTGCTGCAAGGATGCTTTATCAAACCATCAGAGCTGACAACACATGAGAGAACAGCTTCTACCTTTTGCTAACAATGCAATCTGATCAATAGCCCAAGAGCTTCTGATAGTGCTAGATTACAGATGACAATTAACTCTATTCTAACGTCAAAGAGAATTCACATACATGGCCTCGGTATTGAGGTTAAAAGCGTGCACAGGCATTAAATGAGAAGATAGCTTTTAAAATTGTTTTTAAGTAACTCCTTGACATCTCATATGATTACAGAAAACAAAGACGGGAGGCTTAAAGGGAAAAGCAAACAGCCCAGGTCTCTCTTTTAACTGTCAAATTGCCTCTTACCTAAGATTCCCACCGGCATCTCCCCCTGCTAAAGCTGCCTACGTGCACCGAGGTGCATTTCCCTGCGCCCATCCCAGCCTGCACGGTGTAAAAACACCCAGCCCCAGCCCCCGGTAGTGCTGCACACAGAGCCCACAAGGGCTTAATCCTACAGCAAGGAGCCTCTGCATCACACCCCCTTGCAGCCCGTACTGCAGGAGAGTATTTTGAACAGCACCACCCAGAACAAACGACCCTGGCCATGCCCTGTGCCAGCTTTTATTTCCTTTCTGGTGTCTACAGACAAACATCTAAGCTCCTTTACAGCTGCTTTCAGTATCTTGCTTACCAGACAGGGACAAAAGCGATTTCCTGTGTATGGGGACACCGAACTACAAGACCTTCACACTTTCAAGTGGGTCAAACCTCACGGTCTGATTAAAATCCCAGAGGGTTACCGGTGTGGACTGGTCACTTTGGTAGGGATAATGGAAATGCTTTCAGCCAATGCACTTTTTTAAAAAAGCAACTGGCACAGTAAACTACCACAGAAATGGACAGAATACTGACCCGGCCGCACGACACCCCCATCTCACTTCCACCTTATTCTCAGCAAAAAGACTATAAACTGCAGAAATGAGTCAGAAGGGCAACTCAGCACTTTCGAATCAGCTCTTCACTTGGGCTGCCAGCCATACAACATAACACCGTTGATCCAGATGCAACATACAACTGCAGAGCAAGCCTGTGACTGGTCCACTAACGTTGGCTAGTAAGCTAACTTCTGCTGGATCTCACTATACAGTCCACAGCCTTCCTTGAAGGATCAGCATGGCTGCTTTGTCGGCAAGAGGTTTCACATGTTGTCAGCCATGAACATGAAGGAAATCAGAATAAGGCCATGAGCTTGAGTCGCAGTCAGTCCTGGTGTGCCAGGAGTCTGGCTGGGGACGGCGAGCCTCTGCGTTTAGAGGCTGCTCATTTTAATGATGGGGGAAATTCTTAGGCATCCAAAGGAAATGAGATCCCATAGCAAACCAGCAGTACTGGACACTAGGTTAACAGTGTTGTCTTGCACAGCTATGTAGGTGACTGTTCCTGTTGCCAAATGACTGCTCTGGCAATGTTCGGTTTTGGACAGAAAAGCAGCCCTTCTGCCGAGCTCTTGCAGAGTACTCAACTCTTTTCTACAGTAGGAAAACATTCATAAAAGGGGGGCAGAGGGAAGGAATTAACATTAAAAGGGAGGATAAACCAGGAAGATCTGCAAGGCAGAGTGCCTCAAAGATTTGCACTCAGATAAACAGAGAAGTAAAATGGTCTCACTATAGTAATGAAGATGTTGCATGACACCAGCTCCCCCAGGCCTGGATTGCTCCTGCTCGCCAAAGGACTGTCACTTCCCTTCCATGCCTTTGACACTGACTGATTTTGAAACTCAACCTCACATAAGCAAGGGCATTACCTTGGGGTCACCATTAATTAGCAGTCATCAGAAGCACAACTGCAAGGAGAGGGAAGGGTAAAACAAAAACACAAGAACTTGCTTACTGTGTTTGTTTTTCTTCTCTGGCAAAGGCGGTGGCTTCTCTGGGTCACTGTTAGAATCTGGAGCAGCAAAGTCAGCAATGAATTCAACCGGTGCTGAAGAGTTTCCTTGCTGGAAAGGCAAAACAGCAGCAAACGGCGTGAAGGGTACTGATGGGACCGACACTGCATTCTGCATGTCATCCTCCGAGATGTTATCGTACTGGGAAGGGTGCCTCTCATAGGACACCCTGCAGCCCGAGTTATCTGAAGTCTGAGAGGCTGCGCTCCTCCTCTTCTTTTCTGGTAAAGCTGGAGGAGTCTCTGTTGGCTGCGCTGCTCCCGAGAGGCTGCAGAATTCCAGCGGAGGGGAGCTGCCCTGCGGGAGCTGGAAAGCATGTCCATGGAAAGGGGAGCCAGACTCACCCAAGGATTCTGGCAATGGGCTGAGGATACCTGGCACCTGCTGAGGGATCTGGTCAGCGTTTGAGAGGTCCTGCTGCAGGAATTCATAGTCCGGATCATAGTGATCCGATTGATCTGGTTAAACAGGAGAATGATGCATTAGTTTATTTCTTTTACTGTTTAGCCCTTCTCAGTTCTGCCCCTCCCACTCTATCACTTAATTAATCAGTTCATTTAATCAGAGTGGTAGTTCCTTGCAGCAGGGCCCCTTTTGCTACACCTTCAGTAACTTCCGGCCTTAATAAAACTCTTATCGTTATTTCTTTACACTAGCAAGGAAATAACAAAAATTCAATAGGTAGCTCATTGCAAAGATTATTTATGTTTCATATTTATATTTTTATTTTCTTTCCCAGTACATTGCAACAACATCGCTTTAGTCTACCAGAACTGTCATTTCCGCAGACAAGGCTGAAATCAACAAAACATTCCACTTGAGAGCTGAACTGAGTTTGAACACAATCATCTATAGCTGGGGAAACACATTCCCCTGGGCTTTTTCCTATCTGGCAGAATACAATGCCGCATAGAACCGCCTGCAGCAACTACATGATGACAGTTGCAAGCACAATCCATTTACTTCTGCATCACAGCTACGACAGCTCCCAAACGAGAGTGAAGGGGGCTCCTCTGGCAGCCCTGGACAACCCCCCCAGCTTACCTAACGTTTCACAGCTTGTGTTGCGTGAGCATTGGCCACTGTCACGGTCCAGGGAAGAGAGCTGCTCATCAGACTTGCTGAGTTTGCCGATGCTACTGCACGGTGAGAGGCGAGGAGATTCCCCCCCGTAGGAGTGGCTTCCCCCCGACAACCTTCTCTGGGCGTAGCAGTCAACATCAAAATCCTGAAGCAACAAAAAAAAAATAAAAAAAAAAATCACCGTCATTCTTGGCAACTCGCTAGCAAGCAAGAGGCAGGTTGCGGAGCAAACACCTCACACTAAGAAAACCAAGAAGGCAGAGAGGATCAATGCTGCTCGCCCTCTCTAGATACACAAGCTTGTCAGGGCCAAAGAAAACCTCTGGTTTGGTAAAGGACCCATGCCAGGGAGCTCTTTGTATTCTTGCTTCCAGGCAGGGCGTGCTGTGACCCACAGCGGACTTCACAGAGGCTGAGAAGATGACCAAGTTCCTCACCACTACACATCTGATGACTGCTTCTCAAAACACTCATACTAGGTAACCAGAATGCAAGATTTCTCATCCAATAACTGGAGCTTTACCAAGTATTTGGTTAGCTTAGGTGCATGCAAAGGGAAAATAAGCTGTAGCGAGATACAGCTTCCTGTGCCTATGACTTACATTTCTATTTTGGAAATTACCTCAAGCTTATCAACCTGCAAGTGAACCCCTCAAGTATTCCCACTCCTGCAAAACAGCCCAAGTGTGATTGTACTCATAACTGAAGAACTGCCACGGCTTTTTCTGGGTCAGCCAACCGACAGCAAAGGCTCCCTAAGCCAGAGCTGAGGCTTTGGGGATGAGGACAAGATTTGACTTTGGTGCAATTTAATATGATTCAGGTCCTCACTGCTGAGTTAGTAAGTTCCTGAACGTGTAAAGCGAACCCAACCATTTAACCTCATAAACACCAAACTAGTACAAGTGATGGAATATGAGTAACACACACAATCCAAGTCATCCATTTTCCTACCAGGCCATTTACAAGTTTCCCCAAAGCACCAGCAGTGGTCAGAGCAGTTGCCCAAACTACTGCTTGGGTTAAAAGATGTTTTAAATTGTGCCTGGATGAATACAGACTTCTGAGATCTTGGTGAGCTCAGCCAGCTGCTCTGCACCCTGGGCTATTCGACTACTACATCCTCACACTCTGCTACAGCTGAAGGCAACAAAGTTTGTAGCAATTTGTAAATTAAATCCAACAACACTGTAAAAAAAATTAAGCTGCTCATATTCTTTATTATACTGATGTTCCTGACACTAAAACTCGCACTCCAGAGCTCTCCCATACCAGGCTGTTTGGGACAAGTAGGGGCGTGCAGGGAACTGCGCGGCTACAGGTCCCAGCATCCCTCTGAGCTTTTCCTACAGTTCACAGCACGTTTCCCTTGGCTTTCCCAAAGGGGTTACACCATTACCTGTCTGTTGATTCCAACTGGTAAACTGGACCCACTGGTGGCTCGACTCATGGGGGCCACAACTGCCACTCTGGTTGGAGAAGGTGCTGACTGCCGTTTTTTAGGGGGCAATGCTGGTGGAGGGCTGCAAGACACAACAGGCATCGATGCTCCCATTATTCTTCCAGCAAAAAGACTTCTTGAGCCTTCACGAGCTCGTTGTCTAGAAAGAGTTTGACTTGCCAGGCTCAAAGCTCACAGGTCCAAAGCTGGCCAGGAGCTATTCAGCAGTGTATCCAGTAACAAATATCAATTTAAGAATACTCTCAAGGTAAGGTCCAGTTCAGTGAGTTATTTTTTAAAGTTGGAAAAAAGTTGGTATTTCTCAAACAAAAACAATTGCTGTTTTAAATATTATTTTTACTGGGACTAATTAGCACAGTAATTATTTCTCAAGAAAAGTGGTGAAAATCCACATTAAATGTTTCGGTTGACCCAACTATTGTTTCCATTCACAGAAGTCCCTCCTCCTCAAGCCTTCCAGGTTTGAAAAATGTACAAAGTTTCAAAAATGTGCAGGATAGGAAAATTCTTTTTTCTACCCTTTTACTCTCTTGGTGACCCTCAGGGAACAAGATGGTCAGTGTATGTGTATGGTGAGGGACCATGTTTTGGCATGAATCTGCCTCAGATACACACATTAGCAGTAACTTGTGACATTTTAACCACTGTATTTTTAGATTTTGCTTCTAATGACACATAATTCTGGTAATCATCAAGCCTGCGAGGTTCCCAAGAGCACACATACTCTGTTCCTGGAACATACCAGGACATTTTTATATAACCCATGAGAATTCATAAAATACATAGAAATGTGATTTTTTTTTGCCAGCCATAGCCCTTGATGCCACATTTTCAAATTAGCACAGGACATGTATTTTTTCACACCATTCATTAGCGCCAGCACAAGAGAAGAAAAACATCATACACACAGACCAAAAACCTGCAAATAGGGGGTTTTCTCTTCCTTCTCAAAATAGAACGTAGAAACTTTCATGTGGTTACTCGTAGAACAGGGTAAGAGCAACCAAGTAGAAGACTTTTTTCATGCACTATTGGCTCCTTTCACTCTTAAGCCGATAAGCAACGCAGAACAACCTGGATGTGCAGGACAGAATATTTCCCATTGGATACAACAGCACAAGACACTGCTGTACAGTGTGGTGTTCATATAGTTTTAAATAAGGTTCTCTTGTATGGATCTCAGGGCGTGGCACTATCCTCACATAAAAAGAAGGAAAGGAAAACACAGATAGTGAAGAGGAATGCTCGAAACAGGACAGAGAGAACAAAGTCATAAACAGAAGTCCAGAAGCAGGGAAGAATTACTCTGGAGGACTGGAAATTCGGAGGCATCACTAACCCTCCTCATGACCTCTCTTGTGCACATTTTGCCAAGATTGTTTAAAAAAACAAGAAGATGGTTAAGAGCCACTGGTATTTTTCAGTCAGCTGGTTGGCCAGTATTACCTGTTTTCTGCCACACGAATGCTAGGCAGAGGGGGTTTAGGAGGTGCAACTTCTTCATCCATGGAGTCAGTCAGTAGCTCGTTGGATTGAGTCATATTAGTTGTTTTGTTGAGGATCTCCATTTCTCGGTCTGTAAGGGGAAGTTCTGATGGGCTGCAACAAGCAAAATACAGATTGTAGATCATAAACCACAGCTGGAATGCAGCAGGCTGACAGATGAATACATATTTTAAATCATATGCAATATGAGAGGCACCTACAGCAGAAGGCAGAATTTGCAGCTGCAGGTGGAATTCCATGTATGTGCAGAATACACTGAGCATGTGGCATGGCCAAGTGATGTTTCATTGCCAGATTTTGGTATCTTCCCTGTCACAGCATATTGTTCTCTTTAAGTAATCCCACTGTAGTGGAAAAGGCTACATAAAAACCTGACACTACCCTCTGTGAAGAATAACTGAATGTTTTAATTCAACTATCAGTAGCCAGAAATTATGTCTTCTATATTAGTCCTGCGCACAAAAGAAGACCGTGTCAGTGACCCACCTGTCAGATTTACACGCTGGTAAACTGGGTTTAACTGGGCTTGTGGGAGAGGGATGCTCCTGCTTTTCAATCGTGAGCCTGACCAGCTCCTGATGGATGGAGAAAAGAAAAAGAGAATAATCATTATTCACTGAATGCCGCACTCAGACATCGTAGGAGAGAAAGGGATGCTACTGCAGGAAACTCTTGGCTGTGCAGGTTATGGGTGAACGATGGCACGGACACAGCGAGAGCTGAGCTGGGTGTGAGTCTGGCACAGAGCTGTACAAACGATGCAGCACCGCTCTAAAGGAGCAGCCTGCACCCAGCAGTACTTCAGCCTTATTTGATTAAAGTTCATAAAACCTGGCCCTGTGGGGATTCTGCACAAACCCACGAATGTGTCTTTTTGCTGTGCTTCCTCTTTCCTCTATCGTCACAAATCTATTCCAGTCCCCACATCACCCCAGATACTGGCAAATTGACTTTACATACATAAAAATATCTTACACAGTGGAGTATTTCACCTAGTCAGTAAAAAAAAAAATAATAAATTGCTTTATATTTTATAAACAAGTATGTGTTTGTTTCATAAAGCAAGTTTTCTGTAAGATGTCCAACAACAAATTAAATAGCAAACACCTTTATTAAAAGGCCTGCTTCCCCTGAAGCCATCTTTTAACATATTAGCAATGCAAGCCTTAATCATTCAAGGAACTACTTGTGTATCTGTTATAGGCAGATAAGGCTCTGGATAAAGAGATAAGGGCACGATAATCCTGAACTACAAGTCTGCCAGCAGTCAAAACAACAATCATTCACGCCAGAAAGATGGAGACAACATTTTATGGATGTTTGAGGCTGACAAATAGATCCACTGCTCGCAGATACAAACACATGCTCTCTTACAGGCTGGAAAACTGGCACGGCTTCCTGACAGTATTAGTTTCCCAGAACATTATGCAAAGGAAACTGTAAGGGATCAATTTTAATTTTATTTTTTTTTCAAAGCAGCCTGAAGTACAGCGTCATCATTCCAGGATCATCTTCATGTTCACGTCTAGAGAGCTTGGAAACAACTGTCACTGCTCTCTCAATGCAATAACTGCAACTGGAATGTTGTTATCATCATCCTTCTGAGGAAGAGAAATATTCTAGTTCTTGTATTTTTATATAAGGCTGAACTTCCATGGGTCAACACACACAACAAGAGGAATAAAGTAGTGCCCGGGATGTGCAAAGGATGGCAAATGCAGTCCAAGTGTCCACCACAGCTGATACTGGTTTCCACGTTCTACTTAATTCTTGCTGTGCTCAAAAATAATTTATACCATGTCAACCAAAAACACAACAAAACACTCAGCTTTCCAGAAACTGTCCTGGAAAATCCCACATGTGAGGAAGGAAGAGAGAGCACAAACAGCGCACGTACAATGTCCATGTGGGCTAATGCTATGAAGACATTCCTGTCTGAGACAGACAAAGAAGAGCCCCAGCGAGGAACAATGTGTTCTGAGAAGTGCCCTGATGAGAAAAAGCACAGCACCAAGCTGCCCACAGCCCACCAGCCTGGCCCGCTCCCACCTCCAAGGAAGTCCACGTCTCCCAGATAATGCAAGAAGGAGCAATAGACTGACATGGCTTTTGAGTCTATCAGCTCCACTGTAGTAGCAGACATTACACAGTGTACAGAAAAGTAAAATAATTAAAGCCCTTCAATGACAGAACTACAAGTGGTGACACAGACACTGAACTGACCCCAGACTTCTCTGCTCAGTTACTCAACAGAAACTCTTTTTAAAAAAATGTACTTTCCTCTGTTTCACCCTCTCTTTCAGGATGAACAAACTTTAATTAAAAACTTGCTATTCCTTTTAGAGTTTAGAAATTCCCCTATAAAGTTTACAGAACATCACTAGGAAAAACAAATGTAGGACGTGGGAGCCCACGAACTCCAAACAAGGCTTTTCTATAAATCAGACTATTTGGAAATCACAGAGTGACACCACTTAACTCTTCTGGCTGCAGCTGTCACTCCGATCCGAGTCACCGTCAGGAGTGCGTGATGACACAACGGATGGCCACCTTCCTGCCCTCTGGACAAGCTTCCACCACTGAAGAAGTTTCTGGAGACTCTCGTGCAGTTTAAGAGACTCAGAGTTGGACCTCACAGGACTATCAGGTACTCACCAGCAAGAACAGTGACTCCACACAATGCGTAAGAGCACAATAAGGGAAATAAAATATATGGGCTTTCAAACCAAAAGCCAAAATACTCCTTAAACATCCCCCTGAAAGGGCTATAGAAGAGAAAATGGGACATCTCCTTTTCCTCACCTTTCTTCACCATATTTCACACCTTAAACCCAGCCAAGGCCAGTGCTGCAGACTGTGGTGGTGGCAGCTGTGACACAGCACAGCCTCCTGACACTCGGGGCTGAAATGCTCCCTTTTCCTATTTTGTCAGTTGCAATGGACACACGCTTGTCCACCATATGGGAGTGCAGGTTACAACAGGGGAGAAACACAATCAAATTCAGCTCAAAAAGTCTCTTTAAAATGATTCAAACCATTGTGGCTGTGAAAAAAAACCCAAAACACCTCCCATCAGAGACATCAAGACAATGCATGATTGCCAGTATGTGAGAGGATCGCTTCTTCCTCTAAACTTTGACAAATATCACCAGATTCCCTAGACTCTGACTTTTTCTCTTCTCTACTCTTCTCTTCTCCAAAATGAAAACTACCATTTGAAAATCAAGCCAAGATCTTCAGTGCACACGCAGAGGTAATCAGCACGCAACCCAGCCAGATGTACATTATGCTATTCCTTATCAGCAAGTGAAGAGATTCCTGCAGCAGTAATTAGAGACAATTAAAACCTCTTTACAAACTTATGCTACTTCAGCAAGCTGGAAATTCCAAAATGAGATGGATTTTTAAGAAGTTACGTAATCAAAACAAGGATCATTATTTTCATCTTTTTATATATGCCTAGCAAGGCACTAAAACCTGCGATCAAACCAGCAAGGAACACAAGTGAGCAAGTGACTCCTTTATGCTCAAGTCTGAAAATAAAGGGGGAAGTAAGCACTGAAATGTGGAAGTGGATCTGGTTTGATCTGCCAGAAAAACAAAAAAGCCTCTCCACAGCAGAGAAGTGTCCAACTTCTCAGTTCTGCTTCCAGATCTTGGCCCTTCTAAAATAAACCTCCTTCCTCCCTGTGCAGGAGAAGAGCGCATGCTGCTCCCAAATGCTGACCTGCTGATGGGCAGACATGTTTGCATCTACCCAGACAGCCCCACATCTGCTCTAACCACGCTCCAAGCTGACCAGACATAAGCCAGCTCCAACTGGAAGGCCAAAATAACTTCTAGTCTCACAAACAAAGTAGAGACGGATATAGCCGTGCTGCTCAGCGGGGCTCAATAGCTCAGGTTCAGCACTGCGTGGACTTGCCCGCATCACTCCCAGCCTTGGCTGGCTCAAAACTGGACGCCAACTGGTACCAGGGGTTTAAATATCACTTAACGGGAAAGGATAGTGGGTGTCCAAGTCTCACGCAACAAGACGACACAGCTCTCTCCCGGATCTGGCGCTAACACGGCTCCCCGTGGGATTGTGCAGGTTCATTAAGCGATACCAGAGTGAACTGTCTCGCTCTTTGCTGGGGTGTTACGGCTCAAATAGCACAGCGCAGATTTTCACGTACTGCAAATTGCTGCTGAATTCCGACACTGACAGCAGCTGAGACTTTACACTAAACTCCTTTTCTCCATCCTGCTGTGCAAAGACCAGCTTTAGTTTTTAAATCTGGAGCTTAAAGGTAAAGGGCATAATGTGCAAAATAATCCTGGAAAATCTGTCTTCTTTAGGTGATAGGAATGTTTTGCTTCAAATATATTTGCTTAAAAGGCTCAATAAGTAATAGCAGATTTTAGTATCTGTTGTTTGAGCAACATTAAAGAGATATTAAGAGCACGCAAACACCATAACAAGACTCCTGAAAATGTGGTAGTAAAACCTTGGGAGATCCACTTCATTATGCATTCAGCTCCAGTTAAGAAAAACTAGGCTGTTTGAGTGAAAGATGCCTGTTCCTGATACACTAATCCAGGTGAAGCACCTGCTGCAGTTCTTAAAACTCTACCCCAACTGTAGATCACTGTACTTGATCTAAATGGTCACCTTTAGATTCAGTCCTGCTGTTGAAGGAGGCTTAACTTTCTCTACAGATCGCAAAATAAGGTTCCCAGGAGTTATGATGGTCTCTCTGCTGCTGCCCTCAGCCCAGCTCAAGCAAACTTTTACCCACAGCGCTAGGACAGCTGAATGACCAGCCTCTGTGACCATCAGCCCTGGGACAAGCCTGGGAAAGAGAAATAATGAGTCCCAAAAGCTTAACGGGAGGTAGGAGGAAAAGCAACAGCAGGGACAAAGGGGCAGAGAGGGGATGCTGTAAGCACGTCTCACAAAGCATACAAACGTTTCTCTTAAACGTCCCCATTAGTTATGTAAAATTAATCTCCAGAAAACCACGCTTAGCTCATCACCTGTTCCACACCCTAATCCGACTGCTGAAAGCGGTGATGTATCACCAACGAATCCCTCGAAATTTATGTTAAAAGATGGAGGTGGATTCTTTGATTCTCCGTGGGCATTGATAGGAAGCATTTCCATTAGATTTTGCCTAGGCAGAAAATATGCAAACTCTGCCTTGTAATCTGCGTGGAAGACCGGGAATGACTTGCTGAAAATTTAATACACTCCTCAGTGAAGATTTATGGTTTCTTCCGATTTATCCAAATGCCAGGGCGAGCTTTTCAGAAGTGCACACCAGTAGCCAAACCGTTTGTGTTAGTCTTTAACCAGCACACCAAGCAGGATCATGTCACTGATGGAGCAGTAGATTTAAAAGGTAGTTTACTGAAGGCAAGAATAGGATCTTTATATTTTACCTGCACTTGAAAACCTCTTTCTACTAGATCTCTTCTAAAATACATTATTATATACTTTATATAATATAATTTACAGTATTTTTCTCACATACCTTGACTCCATCCAGAACAGCTTTTATGACACCTGTGACTGTTGTCACCATCTCCTTGTCTTCTGAATTCACACCTTCCAGCATCACTTGATCAGACCAGCGGATTAGATTGGCCAGACTCTGGTACACACGGCTGTAGCAGGACGAGATGGCCGAACTGGACAGCAGGGGAGGAAATAGTTGAGAAAAAAAGAAGAAAACGAAATTATGGACATACTATCAAATGTTATGAGAGTGCTTGATTTAAAATGAATTTCACACTTTTAACAATGTGATTGTTCTTTTCTCTCTGACATTCCGAATTTGTGTTTAGCAGGTGACACAGCCCAGGCTTCTCCGCTGCTGCAGCTGCTCTCCCGTTCTCCAGCACCAACTGGGGTGACACGAAGGTATGATCAACTGTCCATTCCCAGCTGAGAATGAATTATCTGTGCTGCAGGTTAACACAGCCATGCTAAAAAAGAACGCTCTTTCCCTTTTAGTTTACAGCTCCATCCTATGCCTTAACTTCAAAGGTAAGTATTTAAGTCCTGTATTTAAGTCTAATTCATATTATTTCAGAATTATCTATGCTTTCCTTCTTCCTTATTAACTTTCCCCAAAAAAGAGTCTTAGATAATTGAGAGCTGACTGTACTCATTCCCTTACAAATCATTTCCTCACTGTTTATAATGCCTGAAAACATGTAATTAAAACCTGCTCCTTTACAGAAATTGAACTGAATGAATTTCAGGTTTGGAAGAGGAAGGGTGTTGCTTTGTTTTTTTTTTAATGAGAAACAGAATTGAAGCTATTGTTCTGAAGGGGAAAAAAGAAAAAAATTGGAAGGATGACAACTCTAAATAGAAGTTAACTGTAACAACAGTGCTCAAGGCATTTTCCTGGCCATTCTGAAAACACTGACTTCATTACTAAACAAGGTGTGTTAACACATTGCTGATGGCAACGCTTCAATAATCCTTTGTAAAGTTAAATCAATTTCAAATTGCATCAAAACCATAAACAGATAAGAGAAGGTGTAATCTTGCAATCATTACTGATACAAGCGTTCCAAATCTTCCCTTTCTCTCTGGTATCCCCTTTACGCTGGCTTAACTCCAGTAATTTCATTATCTGCAAGAATAGAATCGAGCCCACAAGCTTCAATGAGATTCTTCAGGTGAATGGGGTTTGCAGGACTGGAGAAAGGACTATCGTCAAGTTACAACCAGAGGGATACAAACAACTGGCAAATGCTTTTTTGTTTGGTTGTTGTTATTTTTTTCTTAAAGTATGCTGCTTGCCATTTGTTCTAATTTCAAATGAAATTACCTTGGTAGGAGATATTTCCTAAATAGGGCCCTCCCCCTTTGTTTTCTAAGGCTTTGATTTCTTTGCCATTAGTCTTCAGTCTGCTTCCTTCTAAGGAGGTGGTAATTGAAAGCCCATTTTGTGCTAGATTTAATTACATTTTTCCTTGAGGCAAATGCTTCCCCTAAAGCAAAAAGAAGTCCAACAATAACTGTAGGGCTTTCTTCCTCACTGACACAAGCCTTTCTCACTTCTCTTGAGGGGGATTTGTTATCAAAATCACCCCTTTGAGCCCTGCCACCACTCAAAAGAAATAAAGTGCAAAGGTAGGCATGAAAGGACATGGCTTTTTTTTTTTTTTTTTTTTTTCTTTTTTGAGATCCCTTTTTTTTCTGTAAGGTTAAATGAGGCAGAACATACATATGGGATCTCTGCTTTAATAGATGCCATTTCCAGAAAGAGAGCGACTTATCACTATGTAGAAGATTCCATTGACTACTGACTATGAGAGCTCTGCTTATATGAGTAAATACGGATATCCAACTCTCAGGGTTGCAGTAGTTCACTGCCAAGAGAGAGGGTATAAGAAATTTGAAGAATAGAACTGCCTGAAATACTGCTGCTGCTGAAGACCATTTAGTTGATATTTATTTCCAAATATATTCTTGGAAGGAAAGATCACCCAGTGAACGCCCAGTGAATACATAAATCAAAGCGAGTGACTATAAAGATAAAACGTTCTACCCTAAAAATATTTGCCGACATTTTACATGTTCTCCTGGTGTACGGGGAAAGTTCATTCTGTCTTTTATTAAGTGAAAGCAGGTGCTTGTCAGGAATTTAATGGCTGTGGGAAACCTGATAGCATCTGAAGAAACTTTTGTGTCTGTACCCAGAAGCCTGATGCACGTTCCCATTCTAACAACCATTGCTCTTTGTAGTTCTACAGATCTAACCTGCCTTGGATCTCTCCTGTCCCCAGCACAGCTCGGATACTCACTCACTGCCTCCTTCATTTTGTAGTCAGATACAACCCTGGCCTATGCATTATGGTCAAACACAGGTAAGCATCTCTGTTTGCAAAAATACTTGGCACCCTCCTGCTGTCTTGACCATACTATAAACCTTTCTTGATTCAGAATTGAAATAAGCATCTCGAAACAAACATTTTGGAGATACTTAATGGGAAAACAAATAGGAACAAGCAGAAAAACTGGAAGGATTTCAGGAATCAAACACTGCACTTCTCTGCCTAGATTTGTGTTCTTCTCTGTGATTATTTTGCTCTCTCCATATTATTCAATGATGTTTGCTTGTTTTGTGTAAATCAATTGCTCCAGCATCTATGAAGAGCAGCTGTATCTCTATGGCTTGACAACTCCACAAATTGTTATAATCCATTTGCTGAGCTTTGCTTTGGCAAATTTCTACTTCTTCTCTGGTTTCAAAGCCACTGTCTAACTGGTTAAAACATAATACACATAATCTATTAAAACATAAAATAAATAATCTGTTGAGAGTGCACAGGAAAGAACTCGGACTGGTTAATCTACTGAAGTACAGCTGTTTACTTCTGTTCTGTATCTGATCCAGTAAAATCCAAAAAAAAGCAGTTAAGAGTGCAGGCTCAGACTTCTCTAATATCAGGGTGGATAAATTGAGCACAGAAAGGGATTACTCTGAAGATAAAGTCTTTTTCAGGTAAAAGCTATTGGATTTGTTAGCTTTTAGGATACTATCATGGACTGCAGAAAGAGTATAGCATTTCCTGCTAGTAAACGATGAATTTCCAGGTTTATGCCAAGAATCAGTCCTTCCTCCTCTCTGAGACCATTCCAATTTGCTTTATCTTCCCACAGCACGGCCTTCTTCGCAGCAGGGAATCTGCTTTTAAATTATGTTTGAAAACTACCACATAATTAGTAAAAATAGCAGTCACTTCATTAGCCACTGCAGCATTTCCTGGCTCCTGCACAATGCGATTCTTCAGACACAAGGAGAGAAGCTTCCAAAACCCAAGGAGGGTTTCTTCCCCTTCCTTACAAGACGGAAGCTTACCTTTGCTGGATGCGTGGCTCGGTTTGCACCAGGGGCAGGATGGCTTCCAGCACTTTACTTGCTGAGCCTGGCAGCATCTCTAATACTTTCTTATCAACTGCCATTTTGTCCACAATAGTCTTAAAGTAGCGCAATGCACTGACAACCTCCTTCTCCTTTTCCTCTAGCCACGATACATTCTACAGAGGAGGAAAGAAAAGGGGAGAGAAGTTAAAACCCCAGGACTTTTAAGGGCAAGGTTACTTTATCTTACCTGAAGAATAGCGATGCTGAATGAGGTACATTCCACGAGGACTGGAGAAAACCCCTTCTATCACAAACACTTTTAAATTGAATCACTACTCTTTCAACAGAACAGTCAGTGCAAAACTACACCCACACTTTAACTTTCTGAATTATGTGCATTCCAAACTGAAAGCTAATCTTGATCCATTTTTGGGCCAAGATTAACGCTACTGATGACGTGAAGGGCACTGCTTTGAAACCCACGCGCCAAACTGAGAGGGTGAAAGAAAAAAACATACTAAGTGCAGATAGTAATGATAACACAAGAAAAGAAGCAACAGCTACTGATTTTAGTAGACCCTCCCTTCTGACGTGATCAAAATCCTTAAGCACATCTCACTATCAAAGGTCTTTCCAATCAGTAAATGCTGTGGATCAGCCAAAGGGAAAGAGAAAAACAAAAAAGGGGGGAAAAACCCCACAATCAGAAAAACTTGCAAACTCCATAACAATCCAAAGAGATGCCTCCATTTTTCTACCCATCCCTGATAGTTTCAATGATGTAAGTGATGTTCACCCTTATTATTCTGAATAATTCTGCTGACTTCAATATGCCTACTTGTATGAAAGTGGGCTACAGTCTTGTCTCTCCATTCACAAATATAAAACTCTTTTTCAATCAGTCTCCAACCTGAGTCATTTTGTGATGCTGCTGGAACTGGGGAACTCACAGCCTTTCCATGGGGACAGACTGGGAAAACAAAGTTTTGGCATCAGTGAATGAATGTTGCAGAAGGGAATGATTCATTGGAATAAAGCTGAGTTGTGGTCACCAGCTTCTGTGCCACCACTGACAATAGAGTATGCCTGCCGGACTTTCAATGCCACAAGTAGTTCCTAAGTGAGATTTAAATTAACTACTGAACACTGCTAGGAAAGGAGCAGAGAGCTTAGCAGAGCCAGGTTTCATCCATTATCTCCTCAGTAAATTCAGCTTCAAGAATTAACGACCTATGGGCATTGTGTGCTCCCCATACTCTTGTCAGCCATTAAACTGCTGCTTTTCTGCAAAATCAGGCCAGCAGCCCAAAAGGTTTTAGGAAAAACAATTTATAGGCAACGCTGGTTAGTAATTTGGGGCCAGTTGCGTAAAAAGGGTTAGAGTCCCAAGTTCCATCTAGCTCCAACTTCAGAAGGCTAAGTCCCCATCCAAGATCCACAAACCACCCCGTCATTTTCCATCCCGTCTGGGAAGGGCCCAAACTCCGCTGCTGCTTCCACTTTTGACAATGGTTCTCGCCAGGCACCTCAAGGTCTCATCTGCAGCTCAGAGTCGCCCCGAACTCTCCTGCCGAAGAGTGTCCTGGCAACTCTCTGATGTCAAAAATGGCATTTCCCATTTTTCAGGCCCTCACCACCACACAGCTTATTCCAGGATACGGAGAAGCTCAGTCCCTTCCATAAAGATTTTGCACTTCATATGAAATGAGCACACATTTCAGGGGTGAGAGAGCCCATATAATCCCCAAATAAGTATGACTATGGCCCAGTGGTCAGAGCTCTCAAACAGAAGTGAAACAATGTGGATTGCAGTTCCTGCTCTGATGGCTGTTTATGTATTTCGTTCAACAAGTGTTTCCTGTAGAAAGGCTTGTGACTTAATAGCTTAAACACTCTCCTGGCTCACAGGAGGGATGGGCTTGACTCTGGGTGAGAATGAGAAGTGGAAACACAAATCCTTCCGTTGAGCTCATCAAGGCATGTAAATCCAGCTACCGGATACTATTTGGGACACAGACCTTTTTTTACAAGTTCTTTGGGCGACATTCCCTAAGAGCACTTTTTACGAGGTCCAAAGGTATCATACATATGTGCATATAAACACGCACACAAACACACCCAAAGAGAGCCTACACATCCCACGCAGGATTTCAGATTCTTCCAGATAGTTCAGATATATAAATATCAGTTGTTGCTACCAGGCTGAAGTTTCTCACGTTCAGCACTTTACTCACTGAAGCCTGAGAACAGCAGCAATAAATCTAGAGAAAGGAGTAACAACCTGGTGGGATGGATGGATACTAATGTATTCTGGGGTCTACACCTCACAAGACTAACGATATTAAGTTTTATCACCAAACATTTTAATGTGTCCCAAAAGCCAAAGCAAACCTGCAGTGGTGCCCCTCTGGGATGGCAGAGAGGACCTGAATTCATCTCTCACTTCATTTCTCAGTTGGGGTGAACTTGCCCCAGCAGAGAGAGCAGATCCACGACTGTGGGAGCTGCTAAGGTGGCAGGATTCCATTCACCCAGTGTCATTAGATGAGATAAACTTACCGCTCAGGAAAACAGCAGCTCCTCTCCATTCCCCTGCCTGCCTGACACATATAGATATTTTTGCATGATTTTTGAAGTTTTCCCGTAAATAATCATTACAAATGCGTCATGTATGAGAGAGAGTGAACCCAGGAAGGGTTACAGCAAGCTGTACAGAATACACCTGATTACAAAAGCTGGAACAGTCCCTTTTCCCCCTGCATTTTGGCAGTGAAAAACCTATTATAACTTTGCATACAGTGTTGAAGGACACTACTGTTCCTACAGTATGCCCTATGATAAGAATCAAAGACAGGGTCCAGGGGACAAAGGGAGGCTCTGAAAAAAACTCCCCCTACATTATCTACCTCTAGGTATAAACGGGAAGAGGAGAAGAAGATGTCTACACGGGTTGAGCACAACCTTCAAGTTACAGTGATTTTACATTAATTTTTAGTATTGCTATTTCTGCTCTACAGTGATTAGCTACTTCAAGAGTATAAAAATAGCATCTTAAGTACTTCAGAGGGAGGAAAGGATGATATTTGGTTTACCAAGTGTGTCTTCTGACAGAAAATCTCCTGTTTGTCAACTGATATCTGTATTAGACAGAGAACCTGCTGACAATCCTCTTCCCTGCTCCTTCCCCACAAAGCTAACAAGCTGACTGCATCCAAATAATTGACTAGTTGGACAGTAGCTATTAAAATAGATAAGGAATGAGCCAGAAATCAACAATATTTTACAATATAAAAATGTCTACGTCTTAAATAATCATGTACAATAATAACGTGTTGTGGTTTGTTTCTCAATAAAAGAGTACCAATCTGTACATAAAAAAAAAGGTTTTATATGTTCAGCATGCCTTATTGGTAAATCCTCTTGCATTGTTTTTTTAGAGAAAACAAAGAAAAGCGAAAACTTCACCTATTATTAACATGCTAATATATATTTGCTATAGAATAGCATTTTGAAAAGGGCTCTTCGTTTTCTAATTTAGTATGTGGTCACATATCAATTTAAAGGAAGATCTCTAAATTATCTCAATATCCCATCCTGAAACATCATTGGAATTAAAAGCCTTCAAGCAGTACCTCCAGATCATTTTTTATTTTCATTTTTTAGTAGCAGTCAGCAATATGAGGTGCTTGTCTTCCTAGAAAGCACATCCAGTCTCCTGGGGAAAAAAAGACCCTACAGATTGGGAAATAAAAGCCTCATCATCTTCCATCTGACGGTGCAGAACAAGGCTAGGAAGCCCTGAAGCGACTTCTCTGGGTGTTAAGCATATCACGCAGTGTAAGATAACTATCTTGCTGACTGCTCTCAATAACACTCCCAACTATCCTCAGCAGAGATCATCTAAAAAAGTTTGCATGTCTGGCACTGCACATTGGATGAGACTTTCAACAACAACTGGGAGAGATTTTGAATTATCATAAATAACCTCGGCTGTTCTTAACTTTTGGCTCAGATTTATACTTGAAAACTGACTGCAGCAGTATTGTCACAGATAGTTTCCTGTTTCCATAATCAGGTCACAGCAGCAAAGGGGGTAACGCTTGTAGGTCTGTGCTGGGAAAGATGGTGACCTCAGCTCGTGGAGGACTTGGAGCACGTTGGGTCTGAGGAACAGTGTGCTGGAATCAGCAGCTGCCTGAACGCATCTGTTTGACTCTCCCTGCTGATGTCATCAGAGATTGAGCACATCTTTGGACCAGCTTCAGGCATTTGCTTGCCTGGGTTTTGGGTTTTGTTTTTTTTTTTTTAAAGGATCACACCCCAAAACCAGGCAGTTTTTTGGAAGCTGGAAGCGTAACCATAGGGTGTGCATGTGGGGAGGATGTGTCAGGCCATAAACTACATTCCATAATGAGATATTTAAATGCTTATGGAAGGAGGTCTCATGAGGCTCTCCAAAGGGTACATGCCTTATAACTAACACAGCTTATAACTAACCATAAAATAACCCTGAGAACCCCTGAAAAATCTGCAGAATTCTGCAGTCACACACTGAAAGGAGGGCTGCAGACTGTGATAAACTGAGTTACTAGCAAACAAGAAACCAGCAACACTAACAGAACACGTCCTTCATCTGCTTACTTTGTTCGCTGACTTCTCTGGTGTTTTCACTGTCAGGTCAGCTTGCTTTCCTTTCTTTGAAGGGGTTCTCTTTATTTTTGGTGAATGAAACTTGCCTTTCAACTTCATAGTGAACGAGGAGAGATGGGAACGCTCAGAATCTAGAAAGACACAGAAATTTGTTACTGCATTAGGGTAAATTTGTTGAAACCAGGGGAGTTGTGTTACAGCATTATCTGAAAGACCAGCCTATGAAAAACATTGCAACTGTGTAAATTTATTGAGTGGAACAGGATAAAAAAAATAATAAAAAATTGTGGCTCTCTATTATGTTTCCAACCACAATATCTCCATCATTTCCTGCTTCCCCTCGGAGGCAGCAAGGCTGCAGTGCAGAGGCAGGAACAGCGGGATCGCAACCGCTCTCTCCAGCCTCGGAGAGAAAAGGAAAAACACCTCTCCTAAAAACACTTCTCTCCAGCAGATCCCAAAGTACTTTACAAAGGAGGTCATCATCATCATCCCTCTTTTGCAGATGAGCAGCTAAGTCAAAGGGATGAAGTGACTTGTTCAGAGACCTCTGGCAGAGCCCAGCTCCTGCCGGTGTCCTGGGGTCAGCAGCCACCGTGGGTGCGTGGGCAGGGGACTGCCTTGTGCCCAGGGCTGGTGGCTACTTTGGGAAAGGCAAACACAGCCCAATTAATGCCATTCCCAGGCGGCTCATCTCCTGCCCACTTGGTGGCACCACCTTGAATAACCATCTGAACAAAAAATGCCAGCCCTTGTCACTTGCAATGTCACTTCAAATGTACCAGACAAACCAGAGAGGAACTGCTTCGATACCGGGCCATCCTTGAAGAAGCTTAATTACAGAACTGCTCAACTCTTTAAAAACTGTATTTTCATGGTTTTTTGAATATCTGAAAGCAGAAGTCTCAAGGGCTTCCTATCATGCTATATGCAGACTTACTGTTGAAATATATTTTTATCTGTTTAGCCATGAAACTAAATAAAACTAAGCTGCCTTGTAGAGAACAATTCAGAATGTATTTTGAGCAAAGAGCACTTTAATAAATGAAGGTCTGAATTGCTCTCTGGTGACCCAGATATTTCAGCAGACGATACCAAACTTGCCTTTAACTACATTATCAAGAAAAGTAAGCAGTTTTGCTGTGCATTTCATTTTTCTTGTAGATTATTTGGGAATTGACTGCTCTGGCTGTAATGAGTCACCCCGACAGAGTGCCATGCGTGCAGCACTGCACCACCTTGTTAGCATGCCGACTGCGAACAGAACAGGCTGCTGAGTCAAATCGAGCACCCAGAAGTTAAATACCACACTGCAGCGCAAACACCGCTCCTCGTACTCAGAAATTACCTAACCACAGCTCAAGGGAAGGAACCCGCGCTTGCCTCCCCGCAAGGGCTGTCTCCCTTGAAACTTGGTTTCCTGGTAGCGTGTTAAGACCCTGCTATTAACACCTTCACCAGAGCCAAAACTCCGGTTGGTTATGTCCTCTACATCAAAATTTTGCAGGCATCCTATTAATGGAAGCTGCACCAGCACTGATCCTAATCCAGTCTGGCTGCAGACCTGGTCTCCGTCTACAAGACTAAATGTTTTTCAAAGTTTTCTTTCTATCATAAAATCCTGTTTAACGCACTGAGGAGGGAGGCACTAAAAACCTTGGTCACTGCAGATAAATCCAGACGTATCAGTTGGCCTCTGAAGAATCACTTAGAGCAGCTGGCACCCTAACTTAGCAACAATTTACGTCATTGCTTTACATCCACAAGGGGATCTCCAAACCTTTAAAACCTCTCTGGCTCCACAGGGTGCTGAAGGTCACCGCTGAGAACAGTTTCTGGCTGCTGTGATAACGCTCTTGTGCTCCTCCCCAAAAAATAACTCGTCCTTATTTCGTACACCATATGAGAATTTCTATAGATGCACGCGTATGCAGGCTTGCCAAGAGAAGTCACGGCTCTGAATTTATTTTTCAAGAACTGGCAAACCATTGCAATAATTAATCTACAGGGAAATAATGGTAGCAGCAACAAATCGCATCTGGCTCCTCCGTGGGCTGCAGCGAGGATCCCAACTGTTAGTCTGAGTAAGAAAATGTTCAATATTAAAAGAATCCTTGGCTGCTTATGGTGATAATTTTGCCTTGTAGGGACAAGACATTTAGAAGGGAGAAAGATTTCAAGAGGCTATAATTTCCTTATCTCTCTACCCACCTTTATGGGGCAAGCACACAACCAGCTGAACCCACGCGGGCCCATGGTCTGGGACCTCCACAAGGAGATGTTTTGTCAGCAGAGAAAGTTTCTCTTCTGCTGACAGCAAATTCCCTTCACCACCACCACCAGCCTAACCATTTCCCTACACTCTCTTTACCCTTCCGTCACATCAAACCTTGAATCATTTGCACCCCACGCTCCAAGGGGACACAGACCTACAGAGCGAGGACAGGAGCAAGTGGCTGGAGCAGAATAAGAACTTCTTAAAATAGTACTAATGAAGTAAACCAGCTGACACTTGCAAAAATAATAAACGTTATTGTTAGCCCTGCTGAGTCCTACTTTGAATATCACAAATTAATGCAGCTTTTTTTGCTACCGTGTCTTTCCATCTACAACAAGCATTTTCCAGATCTCGTCTGCTCATGAGTTTCGTATGCATTTGCAGTTAAACAAATGAGTCAGAAACCAATATTCTCTTACACTCAATTACACTTAGCACTTAAAATAGCACTTCTCTTGTTCCAAGCACATTACAAACATATCTTTCTCATCCTTAAACAGTTAGGCCTTAACCTTACTCTGCAGATGGGAAGCAGGCACAAAAGGTGAGGCAACTTGACTAAAAAGAGCAGAGGGTGAGTCGGTGACTCCACTACAGCATCTCCATCACCCCCCATCCCTCTCTCCATCACCCCCTGTCCCTCTCCCCATATTCACGAATCAAGCGGTGGAGTTACTGTGACTATAGTCAGTGAATGCCAACAGATAATTATTCAGCACGATGAGTTTTATGGTTTTCAGGCAGATACATCATTCAAGCATTATAATCAGAATTTGCATGTTAATCAATCTGGATGAAGCGGTATAAAAGAGATGTTGCACTTAAATAGGAAAGTATTCTAGCTCAAAGGTGTAAGTCACCTAAGTTTTTACAGACGAAGAAGGAACTCTCCTGTAAAAAGCACAAGCTGAGCAAGACTTCCTGGACTGGTTACCACAGCACTGGTCCACTTCGAGAAAGTCCCTTTCTTTACACTACATCCTGATTTAAATATCTAACATGTCCTATGTCTGTCCAGTTTTTAAAAGTCAAACAGCACAGCCTGCCTTTACAGATCAAATAATTTGATAACGTACAGAGAGAAGCAGAAGACAGAGCTGTGGCAATTCTCAAACCGCTTCTCCTGTCCCTCTGCTCCTTCCCGCCTGTCTACAGTAACCAAAGCCCTTAATGCCGCATTGAGGTTGCTCCTGAGCTTGGTGCTCTGCCCGCTGGAAATCGTTCTATCGTATTACCCTCGCCTCTTAGTGCTGAATAACTGGCAGTGTTTAACTGGAGTCTCAGCACCGGCCTTCTGAACTTCTCTTTCTCCTTTCTGGTGCACAGGAGGAGGGTTCCCCGCACTTACTTCTATGCAGTGTCCAAATATTTATAAGATACATGGGAAAAAGCAGGGTAATAAACTCAATGGAGTGATTTCAACTG
Source organism: Arenaria interpres (assembly GCA_013399435.1). Lineage (NCBI taxonomy): Eukaryota > Metazoa > Chordata > Aves > Charadriiformes > Scolopacidae > Arenaria > Arenaria interpres. Next base: position 357,586 of record VXAK01024576.1, on the reverse strand, counting down.
GAAGGGGCGGAAAAAATACTGTTGTATCAAAATATTTCTGTCAAAGGAACCTCTGACTTTCCACCCCCTTGCATTTCATCTTTCTGGACGCCCTGCTGCTGGCACACAACGGGAAAAAAAGAGATCCCTTCAAAATTACTTCACCATGGATTTGAGCTTCTTGATTTCTGACTGGGAGCTTTAATACGTCACTCCTTTCGTTGCTAATTCCATCCCCCCTGCTAATGAGGCTCCCGCTCCGTTGTGCTTGAACGCGCTCCAGCTGTTGAGTCACGGCCCTGCTCAGCTCTCGGGCTCCTCTCCCCAGGCCGGCACGCGTCGGGGTCCGACCACACACACAACACCACAAACCTCATGTTACACGCCTGCTCCAAGCACCCACAGGGTATTTTCGGCACCCCATGAGTCCCCCCAGGCCGGGGAGGCCACGGCCGGCCGGGAGCCACCTCGTCCCCAGCAAAGCGGTGCTGCCAGCCAGTTTGCTGACAGAATGCTAAATCTGGTGAGGAAAGAACTGCAGATTTTAAACGACGGTGGATTAAGAGGCACAAGGGAAGGCAGATAAATCAGCTTATGCGCTTGTAGGCAAAGAAACTAGGCTGCTTAGGAGAAAGCCGGCAAGTCAAAGCCCAACATCCACCACTGCCATGCTCAAACGGTCACTTTCCACTTGGGTTCCAAGGAATGACAGAAATTAAGTCAAAACCACACACACGCTGGTGAATTTCACCAACCTCACCCAGCAGCAAATTATTTACTTTAAAGTCAAAGGTAAAGTACAGCCTTTTACACAGCTCAGTCAGGGCAGGCTTCCCAGCCACTGGGTTCCCTTTGCTGGCCACATCCCTTGCCAGAGACGGGCAAAAACCCCCGGCTGCCTCGGGACCTCCTGGTCACACTTCTGTCACTAGGGCACAGCTCAGTGGAAGGCAGGCTCCAGCAGCAGGGATGTGCAATTTAACTCTTCAACTTCTCTAGTGCTTGCAATAAAAACTCCCAATTTCAGAATACCGTATCTTTTCTTTCCTCCACCTGAAAACCTAAACCCTCCATCTTCTCTCACTCCCTACGCGTTCACACACTGAACCCCTGCAGCTTTAGAGGAGACAAAGCCTTAAAAAAGGGTTATAGTTCATTTTCCAGCTTGAACTGACTCTTGTGGCTCGTTAGAAAGAACAAAGTGGAGTCTAAAAATCTCATCCCACAAATGGTTCCCTTTTTAAAGGCCATTTGGGTCTCTGCTGGATGCACATATTTAAAAACTATCAGATTAAAAATAACAGCGGACATCTCTCCCCATGTCATAACGAAGCTATTGTGCACATTTTTAATCAACCGCTGCTGCCATTTATGCCACGAGTCCTCTGAAGGCAGAGGTGACTTACGTAATGACTTACACAACGATGCCCATTAAACCGGCATTCGTTCCCTTGGGCTCAGCTCCATCATTTGTGGAAGACAAAAGGCGAGTTGCAAGGCTTCAGCTAAACCCAGGCTGACAGGGACTTTAAGAGTTCTAAAGCAAAAGGAAAAAATAACAAGCAATAGTTCAAAACGAGCTTTCTGCTGCCGCTGTCCCTTTGGTGCTGTGACGGAGGTGCTACCAGCGAGAAGCTACAGGGCTGGGGCTCCAGCTCCTCTAGACCCAGCTCTGCTGTCAGAAACACAGGAGAACGGGAGATTCTGGATGGACAGATAGGCACATGAGAGCTTCCCACAATAACCATGAAGCACGCTGCAAAGCACAGATCTTTCAAGATTTTATATGGATATTACCAGAAATCTTCCTCCCACCCTCTCTCTTCGCCCTAAGGCAAGGGCTGTTATCTACTACATACTTGTAAAAACACGGATCTGTGGGGCCTTTGCCCTGGCTAAAGCTTTCGGGCTCTCCTGTAATGCAAACATTAAAATAAGAGTGATTGACAGAAAATCAAAGCCTTTGAGCTTTGCAAAAATGTTGTTCTAACCTGAAACACCAATAGCCTCTCCCAAGAGCTGAGTTCCTCTGCAGAAGAGCAGAATGTCATGAAGCTCACGAGGGGGTTGTGGGCAACAGAAAGCTACCACAGGGGCACTTAAAAAATAATTTTAATAATTTTGTGGTGGAAAGCGACAAAACATTCAAGCCCACCAGTGTGTAGCTGTGAGGGTGGAGAGGAAGCCTTGGCCTTTCAGGAAGGGCTGAAGAACCAGCTGAGGAGAACCCCAGATACGTTCTTGGCCCTTTCACACCCGCAGTGTAACTCAGCCCTCGCATTACACAGCAAACAGCCTCCTGCGACATTTCACGCCCTCTTTCTCCAGAAGTCCTGGGGATGTTTGGAACTTTAACAATGCTGATATGCAGCACTTGTGTGATGCTGTATTTTCTCAAAATGATGAGCTGGGATCCTAAATACAGAAAAGACAGAACGTGAAAGAACAGAATTAAAATATCCCTTTTAAAAGTCCAAGCATCTTCTATAGCATCACGGGTGCTACAGAAGCCTCAGACCTAACACTTCCATTCTCCAAGAGTTTTACTTTTTCAACTTTGCCATTATTCCCAAAGCCTGAAGCAAAGAGAATTTAATCATAAAAAAAAAAAAGGGAGGGTCCAGTGTCAATGAGGAAGTTTGCCCACCCTAACCTTTGTACCTTAGGTGGAGCTGTTTGTGAGCTGCTCCAAGTCCCTCTCCAGGGAATCTGTTTGCTAGGAGAGCCGCCAGGTTTTAAAGGAAAACGGTGGAGGAAGGGCAGCTCGAGAATCAAACAATCATTCTTGAGTGCTAAAGAAACTTTTCCTTTAACATCACGTCACCTTCGAAGCAGCCAGCATTTGGGAGCGGAAAGACCGACTGCCCTTTTTCTTTTTTGGCAACATTACAGTGAATGAGCATAAACCAGCGAGCATTAATGATGTGCAATGACAGCACACAAACTTCTATGGAAAAGGGAGGCTCAGTTCCCTCTCAGCTGGCCAGGCAACGCTCACTGACTCACAGGCTTCATTATTTTTAATGCCGCCCTCTGGGGCCTCCAGAGGAAGCAAAACATTTTTATTTGTCAGAGAGCACATTTTTATTTTGATTTTTTTTTTTTTCTAAGCAACCATGAATGAGGCATCTCCAGCTGCAGCAACCTCATGTGGAAAGAGCTCACAGTGTTTGCAGGGGAATTGGGAGGCACAGAGGGCAACTTATCAATTCAGCCACGTCTCCTGACTGCAGCAAAAAGGATTGGGTCAGTCAACAACATTAATTTTATGGTGCATTAGTATTACAGCTCTTCTTCTTCCAGCTTCGTATTCGGAAGCAAATCTTCAGGTTGTGAGGAAGTGAAGATGCACCAGACCAAGCAACAAGTGCAGAGCAGCTGATGAGGTTCCCTCCTCGTCCTCTTTTAGCCTGAAGTATTTCAGAAGAGAGAAATCTCCTTGCAGACACATAAACCAGGAATCCTTTAGCTGCTGGAAACTCTGCAGCAATGCCATCCAACTGACTTAGAGGGGGAAGGAAAAAAAAAAGAAAAGGAGCAATCAGTTGATCAAGGAGGGATTTAAGGGAGTAGGACTTTGCTACCCAAGTTCAGTTTCCTCCAGCAGACCAAAGCTGGCTTTGAGAATTCTTTTTAAAAAAGATACTGTAATTTATTGATAAGCAACAGACAGGGCTTTTGCTCTGTTTTATCTGAAAGAAAGGCGCTCCAGCACATTGGTCCCATACCAACTCACAAGCAAAAACATTGCTGTTCACCAAATCACTAGCAAACCTTTGTGCCGCATCTGGTGAGTCTCTGGTAATTTCCCATTTAAGTACTGATTTTGCACAGCCCTGCAAGCCCGAGAGAACTAATGGGATTACAACACTGGTAACATGACTCGTAACTCCCCCTGTGCCAGCAACACTAAAACAACAAGAGAGTCAAGGAGCCTCCAACATCAACATGACTGCCGCGGTCCGTGCTTACCCTGCTCTACACATAAAAAACACCAAGGTTGTTAACTAAACATTTAAAATTAAATGGAAAAAATAATCCAGCTACAAGGCATAGCCTCTGCATTACTTCAGCAAGCAGCTCTGAACACAGAAATTGCAACGGTTGCGAGGGAATCTGTTGAATTTCTCTGTTCACCAAACATGACTTAATATGGGGTCCGTGGGCATCCCCACTCGTCTAACAGCTTTATGAGGATATAGCCATGACAGTGATTCAGACATCTAAAAATAAAGCCCTGGAGGCACAAGTATGCGTGCGCACTACCTGAGTCACTCCGGGCTGTAGGGAGCATGTGAGCCAAAGCTAATTCCTATCATTCAGGCTGCTGCCATGGCCGAGCAAAAGCCTTGTCACTGAGCTCCGCTTAAACTCTGTCTCCCCTCCTCTCATTTTATTCGAGCAGGTTTAGACTCTTTCCACACTGAAAAACCTTTGCTAGACTTGGGTTTCAGTCGTATGGCTGTCAGCTTTGAAACTCAGACCTGAAAGATTATAACCCCATGTTGCTGAAGCTGTTTATCCATCTCCAAGGTGACAGAATGTCGTCACTGGCACTCTGCAGGACGGCAAGCAGAAATGCATTATTTTAGATGTTTTAGGGAAAAGCCCAATTGCTCAAAACCTGCCCACAGGTTCAACAGCTGAAAAGCAAGGCTGTAAGTGAGAGTCTTGGCTTCGCATCTGCCCCACACCACCAGTTTTGAATGGGAAAAACTCAGCCTTCTTTCATCCTTGAAGCGTAACCTCAGCTCTCATTCATTAGGCGATGGAAAAAAAAAGAGAAGCTGGCTCAGATCTGCCTGACACAATTTCCAGTTGCTTTGGACATTACTAATTATAGTCATCTTTATTTTTGACCTCTGATTACAGACTCTTTGCACATTTGGTCTGAATTGCAAAGCTAACCCCTCTTTTCTAGTAGGCTTGGGAGGAACCTTATACCCTGCCCAAAAGCCACCGCCCACACTCATCTGAGCTGAGCACAAGAAATCACATCAAAACATGGAAAGCATTTGCTCAAACATGCTCAATTTTATTTCCTTCTTTAGCAAGTACCATAGATTAAGGGCAGCAGTCCAGGTGAGTGTGATGTAAGCTCTTTTCCATGCATGTTAAGAGATGAACTAACTTCACCGCAAGGAAGCCTCATTTCTCACTGTCCTGACTAGCACCGTATCCTCGGGGCTGAGATGCTGAAAAGTAGATATTCGGTTCGGTAAGATTAAACATGTCTGCACAACTCCAGCGTACCATGCTGGGGGCTCACACCTCTGCAAGAGAATGAAAAATGAGTTTCAGGAACCAGGCCAGCACTATCTCCTAGAGAGGCGTTGCGATCCCAGTGTAAACTTCCCTAATATTGCTTACTCAATAAAACAAGGCATCACAGGAGGGCTATGCAAATCACTAAACTTTGAAGTACTGCTATACTGTTGCCCCAAAGGGCCAGCTCTCTATCTCCGCAGCCAGACAAGCATGTATGCAGTGATACAGCGGCACCGGAGGTGTGAAATTTCTGATGTAATCAGGTCAGAAGCCGCTTTTACATTATTGTTGTGCTGCTTCCACAAAGGGTTAAGAAGCTGCAGGCCATATCCTCAATTCCATACCCTATTCTATACCTGATAGGATCTGCAACCAAACCACCAGTTTTATTGCCTGCCTACAGGCAGGAGGAAATTTTAGTCTTCTATAAGCACAATTTGAAACATCAGCGCCTCCAGCAAGGGGAAACCGAGATGTTAATTGAACTGAACAGCCCAGGAGGGAGAGGAAATACTAGCCCTTGTCTTTGTTAGCTGTAGGATTAGCACATCCCTATACCACCATGGCAGGAGACATGAGGTAGCTTACGGAGGCCAAGTGAGACGTCTAGCTTCTACTCTACTGCACATAAATATTAAAAGTTACTTTAGCAGTAAACGATCATTTGTGACAACTCTCTATTTCATCCTGTCTCCTCACACCTGAATTAAACCCTCCTGGTTACATCGCTCCAACAGACGACAGGTTTCAAGGAGAAGGCACACTGCTACAAACACCCATCTTCTCAGCAAATCCTGACTTTAAAACAAACAAACAAAAATGTCTTTAAAAAGATATAGAAGAATAAACTTCTACAGAAGCAAACCCTAGCACATTTGTAGAAGTGTCACCAGAAACACATCGGGAAGCTGAAGGAATCCACGCTAACACAACTGAGTCTACTGAAGACTTGTGACTTCAGTAGAATGGAAGCAGTCACTCACTAAAATTTTACTCGTTAATTTAATGCTAAAGAAAAGGCAGCTATTTCCCAGCTATCTCGGAATATTATGTAGCATAATGGAGTGACAAGTTTGGAAACCCACTTAACAAGGGGATAGCTGAGCCTGATTTCTTTGGTGCTTAATTCTTTGCTGGCATGCAACGTTGTTTCTTGTATCACCCTGGCTATCTGTATTTAAACAGTTACTGTTATCTTTTATGGAAATTACCAAAAGTGGGCCCTACTAAGAATCAGTTTCTATTTTTTAACAATCTTCCAGTTTGCTGATACCGGAAGCTGGCCTACATTTCAAGCAGAAACTCCTTCAACAGGGTGGCAGCTGAACGGAACTAAGCTGAGACTGTATTTTACCAAAACCGAAGTTGAATCTTATCTCAGCATCTCTTTACAATCCTGCTGAAACAATTCTTTTATCACCGAATAAATCTTAGTGAATTAACAGCTACTGGAGGGAGGTTTTACTAACAGCCCATTCCCTTATCGGACGGCAGCCCAGGCAAAGCACAGCATCAGGTTTCTAAAGTGAGATCCTGCCCAAGAGCCTCACCTCCCAGGGGGGCACAGGGTACCACATCAACGCATTTAAAGATCACCATCCACTCTACGTGAAAAAGCGTATTTTAAAGCCCCGGGCCCAGATTCTGTGGCAGAGAGAGCTGAGAATTCTATAAATAAGGTATAATTTTGTACAGTATTTATATTTAATTTTGTTTTGACAAAGCAGCAAAACCACAACTGCCAAAGCTATTTAAGTCTCTGCAATACAAATAGGCGATTGTGTGGCCATCCTGCCATCCAGCCCTGAAAGGTGAATCAATACCACTTTCAGCTTGCGGTATATTGAGCAATACTTTGGGAGCTCAGGAGCTCGGTTTGGAAAACAGCAACGGGTCTGTAAGGAGCAAGTTCAGCTCCACGAGGCCCCAGGACGTGGAGTACAGGGTCCAGAGCCCGGGGCGGGCTGCAGGTCAGGGTGGGCTCCGTTCCATCGTGTCCCTCTTCCATCAGGATAAGCCTGGGCTCTGTCAAAACTTCAGCGTGATGAACTGTATGCTCCTTCACTGTGAAAAACCATTCAATAACCTGCTGATCTCTGCAGCGGATTCAGTATGTCATAGCAGTTGGGTTCAGAAAGACATCACATTTATAAAAATACCTTTGGTGCCATTATTAGAAGGGTAAATACCTCCCAGACCTTCTGTGCTGAGTATTATCAACTGGTAATGCACAACTCTGCACAGGCTCCATCCCCACTGGATTTTGAGATTTCAACTGGGTCCAGCCAATGAGGCAAAAAAATGACACTCCAGTAAAGCAACAAGAAACGCAGTAAACAACTTTCAACTAATAAACAATCACCTATAATGTTGCAAACACAGAACTGTCTTTGTACATATGATCCATGTTTATTAATATGATTTTGCAGTATAAGAAGCAACTACGCTTTGTGGCAGCCTCATTAAAAACCCCTAGCTTTGTAATTGCTATCTAGTATCACATGAGCTAAGAAATACTTTTGGCCAAGAGATTATGTGTCTGAGACTCTGCAATAACAAAAAAAAAAGCAAGGGGACAGACTGGTAGCCCCACAGACCTTTCTATTTTCTCTGCTCTTATCTGAAAACTCATAGGGGGCTGGAAAAAGAGGAGGAAGAAGAGGAGCTGGGGTGCTGCTCAGCAGAAATAGCCATGTGTTGTGGGAGGGGGTTGAGTCGAGCTGAACACTGCAGCCATTGACTGCAGGACCTCAGCAAACATCTGCTCCCCACAAGGAAGAGTTCCAATCTGATCTTGGACCCCATTTATTTTACTATGTGTTTTGAGAAAACTTCCCTTTCCTTTCTACCCTGTTTACAAATTTACACAACAAAATCAATTTGCCTCCCTCCCCAAACAAACATGTGAGTTTTGCCTTTTTTCCCCTCTGTGTACTCATGAACTCTACTCTGAAGATCAGCAAATAAACTCTCAGCCACATTGACTTCTAAACTGCTGATTTCCGTAGAAGAATGACAGATGGAAGAGATCTCTCCTGCTTCATTTTTGGCAACTCTGCAGTCAGGGAAGTCTGAATAAACTAGATGTGCCATCATTGTTCATTAACCTGAACACCAGCAATGTATCTATTGCAAAGAGTGCAAAACGTGAAGATGTCTCAAACAAATCTTGGAAAAGGCATTTGACTTGGGAAAACCTGCTTCATTAAAACGTGCTGAGGGTCCCAAGTTCCTCCGCAGAAGGCTTCTATAGTCTATATGACTTTAAACAATACACAGCATTTCCACATCCATCCTGATATTACACACACACCATAGGTACAAACCAGCCATAACGGCTTGATTGCTGCCATTTGATAAAAAACCTCAACACTATATATAGCAGGAACAATGTTCAATTATGAAACTGAACTCATTCATATAGAAACTTTGAGAGATGTCCCTCACAGAAGGCATTTTCCACAGGGATTCAAATAACTTTAAAAAGAGCATTAAAAATATATATAGAAAATACTTCAATGCTTCAAGCACGGTCAAGTTAATTTGCCATTCGTTGGCAGAGAACAGAGCAGGAGAAGAGCTAAGCTGGTCTTCCAGCAACTGTAGGAATCTGTACTTTTAGGGAGATTGCTTGAAACTGTAATACACCAGTAATTTATCATGATAAAACATAGCCACATTCAAAGCCACAAGAACCTTATAGTCAGGTTAGAAACTCACACACAATATTCCAAATTAACTCCCTACATGGTTTTACTTTGGAAAAAGACTGTCCACTTGCATAGTGGATTTAGCTAATTAGAAGCCAAATTGTCAATAAAGGGAAATATTTAGGGATAATTCTTATATATACGGGAACTTGTTTCTCAGATAAAGTCCAACTTTGTGAACCAGAAGTAGATGCCAAACCTCCATGGAGATTTTTCTCTCCCTACAATCCAGTGGCCTGTTCTCAAAATTGTTTGCTTATACTTCCTTTTTCCCAGTTGGTAGGCGTGGTTTTATTTTGTAATTTTTATTTCTTTAAAGGACACCCCTGTAGTACTACAAGGAATCAGGAAAGCAGAGGAACTAAACCTGTTCCTCCAACAATATCAACCCAACATTTTCCATTGGAAAGCAGAAATTCCTGTTTTACGCTCTCCTGTTAAGAATTGGGTCTGCGTTTGCAAAACAACCTCACAAAGAAATGCCAGCTACACTGAAATACTTTGTCATTCACCAACCCAGTGGAAGCCAAGTCAACTGTAGTCCTGGCAGCAAAGCTCTAGGCTTATATTTAGAAAATAGTCTAATCAAAGCCCTTCCTAGCATCAAACAAGCATCTAGTTCTTACATAGAAATTTGCAGGATGTTTCTTTTCGCCCCTTTAATTTCAGAACTGTCACCTCTGTGTCTCTGAAATGACACTGTGATGGTTTTTCATTTTACACAGCCAGAAATTCATGGCACAAACGGGTGAGAGGTGGAGATTCAGAGCGAGTGGCACTTGCCATCAGTCACATGAAACACTAAGGCAGAACAGATGCGAAAGCAGGTCAATATTGGCAGGGGACGTACCTGAATGATGGCAGCTCAATTCTTGATGCTACTGTGACTGGCATTAAAGGACAAATGGACTAACTGTGACCCTGAAGCTACATAATATTCCTATAATCGGCTTGAAACGCACTGCCAGTCCACAGGCAGCAGATAGTAAACAGTTTGGCAAAGCCATCCAAGCAATAATGAGATTATTGTGAAAGAAATGACTGATATTCATAGCAAATGACCCAGCATAACCAATCTCACCATCCCTAACAAGCTCTCCACATTTAGCAGCACGAACGCTTACAGTTGCTTTCAACATTTCAAACCAAGAAACCATTCCCTCATATTCTTAATTGCTTCCCACAGCAAGACAGACCAGGGTTTGGAATCTCCATAAATTCTTACTAGTAGAGAAATCATCCCATTAATTTTCTAACATTAAGTCTAAAAGGTTTATTTTATAAAATTACTAGCCGAACCAGTGTCCAATAATGAGATGATCTATTTAGAAATAATATTTTGCTTGGAGGAAAAAAAGAAACACTATTTTAATCTATAATACCCATAAATCACTTTATTTACAGGGTACAGCTTGGGGACTCAGGGCCAATCGCAGTGATAGGATTTCTCTTCTGTTTGCACCATGTCAGCATCTGCTCTCGTCATGTGAAAACAAAAAGCTGCCCAAGGACATTATAGCACTTTCACACCCCGAACCACCCATATCCCAAACCGTCTGCCTAGGTCAGGCAGTTATAAGCACACTACATTTGCATTTCCTACCATTTTAGTATTGAAAGTGTTTAGCTGAAGATACGATAACACTGACTGGTACAAGTAGCTCTTGTTCAACCTCAAACAAATATAAAACATTTCTTTATTTGAAAAGGCGAAGTCATTGGAAAAGGCAAAGTCAAATGCTCCAAGACTTCTTTCAGGAAGTGATCATGTGGCAAAATAATGAGCATACAAGGTGAACAGCAGTAAATATAGTCAAAAATATACCGTCCTCTCCCTAGACATGTTCCTACTGTTCAGTTATACTGTGGCAGACATGGTTTGTTAAAGGATTTTCACACGCCTAAGGAGCCAAGTCTGGCAGTTCTGTTGGTTTTTTTTTAAATTCAAATAAACATTTTACTCCTATATATACATAGCGCTTTTAAAGAGAAGATCAGATTGTACTGAATTACTGTGTCAAGAAACAGTCATCTCCAAGGCAAAAAGGTAACAGCCAGGGATGAGAAAAATCACAACAGGACGAAGAGAAATTATATTCCAGATATGAGAGCAAATGACACTGCTAGGGGCTATGCAGAGCCCACTTATTGAAGATAAGAATTCAGATTGAATTTTGGAGTTCTAATCTGAAACACAGAGAGTCATAATATTCCTGGAGGTACACAGCTCCAGAAAGCATCAGTGCCTCAGGAGAAGGCTTCTTCTACCAAATTACCATCACTCTTACTTGAATTCACATCTTCTGGTTGTGTATTAACACAATAATCTTGTATTATCTTAACCTCAGTCTATCACTTTACCTCCACAGAAGCACAGGCCACAAAAGGGAATTCCAGAGTTCAAGCTCATTCTCTTGCTGGATCACAAAAATCTCGGCGTAACCATATCACACAAAAGGTCACCCACCGGGACCTGATGCAAAACAAGGCAAAACAAAACAAGGAAGCCAAACAAGGAAACAAAACAAACAAAGAAAATCCCTAAACAAAGAAGGAAAACCTTTGAAATCATCAGTCCATCCATTTAAGTGCTGCTAATTCATAATGATCTTGATTGTTATAGCTAGCTCTAAATTTTCGACAAACTGTGTGTCATTTTATTTAAAAAATACGACCTACATTTGAATTTCTGAATAAGAGCACAGATGTACACAACACTTTGCAAGTTAAATATGTGGCTTGAAAGTGGCTTAAATTTCACACGTGCCACTATTTCAATGGTAAATCTGTTCTGACATTGCTTATTGTTACAGGATCTAAAAAATACAGAGACACAGACAGCGCATAAAATGTGTGTTTTGCTAGCAAACAAGCTATCTCCAGAGAGGCTCAACAGAGAGAGAAGGAAAAAAAAGAGGCCGATCAGTCATCAGTCAGACTCTTTTTAATCAGGTTGAAATGCTTTGCTGTGGAGAGGGGGGTTCAATCTCTCCAATCCACATTCCCATCCCTCATGCTGCTTTCTTAATTAGCAGCAAGTGGACAACAGCTGTCAGTAGCCTGGAGGCCAGAAAGTTATCAGGAAAAAAAGGGGGCAGGAGTTAAGGAGAGAGACATGGGGGCAGCCGCAGATCGGGGCTTGTTAAATGCAGGAGCGGTCAATACACGCAAGAGATGTGGCCGCAGCCGTCATGGCATAATGACACACGGCCCCAAAAGGTGACACCGAGAGGATGCTCTTCCTGCTGCCTTTAGCCTGGTTGTTTTAACATATGACTAATTGCAATTCAAATTTTATTTTTATTAGTATTCCCACAACAGGAAAATTTAAACAGAGAATAGGAGGAAATGGGAAAGCCATCCTAATGTCTCGGTGGAAATACATGGGGGTCAAGTAAAAGGCCCTGCGTGATAAAATCTTTAGGACTATTCCTGAGGTTTTAAGCATAAAAGTTGAAGCCTGGGAGAGAGGGGGGAGAAAAGATCTTCTACTTAAACATCAGAGAGAAACTCTAGCACAAGATACAAACTTAATCAGAGACAACGACAAACCTTAACCATAAATAGCATGAAAGACAAAAACTCTACCCAGTCATAATTATTTGTGTCTTAAATCCGACAAGCCCAAGTCATTGGCCCAAGTCACCTTATTGTACCACGTATTTGACTAACGCGGATCGAAAAGAAATTTCTGTCCTGAAGAGGTGATACCCTCTGGTCAAGCCACGCGCTTATCAGACAGCACAACTCCTTGACTCTCTCGATGATCAAGAAATAAAATAATTGCTTCCCTGTTGGATGTACCGATTACTGTCCTTTGTGGCAATGGGGGAACTCGATGGAATTGTAAGCAATAAAATGTATTATTAAAACTTCCCACTGCCCATTTGTTGATCACCCTAACTGCAACTTCTGCAGAAAAGCAAGGCTTCTTTCAAATTTGGCTTTAACCTACCCAAAAGCATAGATTTGGAGCAATTTTCTGAGGCCTGTCTGGCAGGTTGCGGTTTTGACAGTTCTAAATATATACCAGCTTTCTGAGCTTGAGCCGACACAAGGGAAGCTGAGCTGGAGATGGAAGCATTTCCCCAAGCTGCCAGTAGACTAGCAACACATTTAAAAACCCTCATCAAATTAAGTGCTTAATTACAACTCAGACTTTGAGACTCTGAAAATTAGGATAATCTTCTGGGAAGTATAAGTCTCCCACAAAAAGAAATTTTTTTGTCTCCCACAAAAGAAATTGCAACATACAAGCCAAAAAAAGCACCAAGCTTGGAAAGCATTAGCCCATCAAACCATACCTTGTACTAGATTCCTCATCCTAATTCCTGGAGAATCTGAGGCGAGATCCGTAACTTAACGTCAGATTCTTCAGCCTCAGTGAAAGATTAGGATCAACATAACCAGAAAGCTAAATAATGAACAGTAGTCTCACGTAAAAAGTTGAGAAATGTTTGTTGAGAAGAGCTGATGGAAAGCCAGCTGTTTGTGGACCTTCTCACACTTGACTTGGTGTATATATCAGAGGCAGGGCCACAAAGGGTGCTGCTTGGGAAAGGTCTCAACATAGCCATTCACACAGCAACCTAAATTTTGCCAGCAAATCATGGCTACAGCCTTGCCAGCCCGCTCCATTCCTCTAGGTGGCATGCTCTGTGCACACAACATTACCTGCATCTTCCCACCAATGGAGAGATGCCACCACTACATGGCACTACGTCTTCTACTCTTGCTACCTAATGAGATCTCAAGTGCCTTAAAAACATGAACTAAGAGCCCACCCACAGCTCCAGCGATAAATTGAAAAGCCCACAGAAGCTTATGGAGCAGTAGGTATCATCTGACCAAAGGAACAAGTTAAATCACACCGGTAAATGAAACAAGGGCAGAAGTTGTACTCACTATTCTCACCTCACTACAGACAGCACTTTCCATCACCGCCCATCACAAAGTGAAAAGTACAGAATAAATGCTTGCCTAATGTTCTAAAAATTTAAAGCTCCAGATGAACACCGAGCATTACACATTTTCCTTTTTGATTCATGAAATTATTGCATCAAGGGAAACTGAGTCTTGTTCTCCAGATAAGCCTGAACATCCCACATTTCCCGTTGATACCACCCTCATGAGCCATGGCCTGAGAACCACATTCAGCAGCAAGGGAAGCTCTGCTGCTTGGGCAAGATGTATACATGTGCCCCTGTGCTGTGACATAAGTACCACTATTTGTTGGCACACCCCTATACATCTCCAGGACAACCCCACTGAATCAAAACCTTGTGACACAGGATGCACTATGAGCAACATGAACGTATGTGTCAAAAAACCCCGTAAACTAAGAGAAACCAAGGGCAGTGAGAAGAAGAAATTGTATCCTGGTATCAAAGACAATGAGGAAGAATACAAAATGAAAAGCAATTCAAACGCCGTGCTCAAACGAAAAATGAAGGAACTAACTGAACGTGGGTAGGAAGTATCTCAGAAGCTAGGAAACCATTACATTGGGTTCACTTGTAAAATGCATGAGCCATAAGTGGAAGGGTTTTCCCCTTCAGCGGTTTATCTCTGCATAGTCAGCTTCCAGACAGGTTCACATTTGGAGCACAGTCGTTCTTGCTTACTCTTTTTGTTGTTGGTTTTTTTTTTTTTTTGAGCCAAAGGTCAGCAGTTCTGCTACAGCCACCCAAACCCCGGCAAAGCCCAGCGGAGCCCTGCGCCCCCTCTGCTGCTCCCAGCCTCCACTGACCACAGCAGTTTGGACCCAAATAATAATCTCTTTTTTTTCTAGAAAATGTCAACTACCAAAATTAAATGAAACGTCCATTAATTCAACATAATGTTTTCGACAGAAAGCTATGGAAATCTATGTATCAGTCTCGACAAAAGTCAGCTCTGTGATTAAAAACAAAGACAGGCTATCCCCAAAACCCCCCAACTTACTGATTAGGAAACTCAGGACAGGGACGGCGGCATTTCAGGTGTGTGCCTTCTCTCATCCAGGCCTTGGCAGAAATCCAGCCCACGTAGAACCGGTGCTACAATGCTAGGAAATGCTAAAAGCCATGGAGTCAGTTGAGATTCCTACTTACAGAGACAGAAACTGCTACATCAACTCAACATAGGATAAATCAAATAAAGTTGTACCCTGGAGCAAGAGTCTGGGGAGTGTCCAGACAAGCCTTTACAAATATTAACTAGCCTAAAGTCAAATATCTCTCTGTAAACTATCCTCCAGACTTTGATACCATAAGAACCTGAAACTTTTTCCAATATAAAATTCTGAGCAAGTGAAACTATGAAAGCAGCTCTTGATATGGCTTAGTCACACTTTGGTGCCGATCATTTAAGCTCATATTGCTTCCTACTGATACTAAGTCTTTCACAAGATTTTTCATACGGCTTACTCGTAATGAACAGCTGCTCCGGCAACTACTGGAGTCAGCATGTACTTCCTGCCTCGAAAAACAGTCATCAATATATCACAGTACAGAAAATCATACTCTCTTCAAAACAATTCATGATAGAGTTTAGATATCAACTGGCTACACGCCACCAACACTCCCTTAAACAATGGTTACACCCTCTATACAGCTAAAAATGAAACAGCTGAAAGGGAAGACGTTTTATACAAGTTCCCAGGGTAAAACACATCTAAGAAGCACTAGTCTGGGACTGGCATTGTTCTACTAAAACAGTAAATATCTCAGCCCAAATCATATTTCCTTCACCACCTTCCCAGACTCGCTCAAGAAAAAAATCCATCCGAGCTTTCCTTTTCCACTTCTGGTGCTCTCTAACAGAACAAAACCCTAGCATTTTATAAAACTGTTAAATAAATTAGAAGTGCTGCAGATTATGATTTACCCTTTTGTTAACATCACTTGTAGCGCCAGTGAGCCCATTTGCCAGCTAAGGAGAGCTCTGAAACTCTTTCAATGTTGACTTTAAGCTGAATGCAAACGTTGAGTGATCTGCCTGTACAGCGAGTCCTCGACCATAGAGATCTCCTCGTGGAGCAACGCAGCTTACAATGCCCCCACAGTGAGACAGGCTGTCAAGACAAACATCATTGTATTAATTGCATCTGTTGATTAACCAGCCCAAGAACAGCCTTGTTTCAATCAGAGGCTTTATAAGACAGTACTGAAATGTTACTGTAAGTGTTGAGATGGATGAGTCAACAGACAAAATACAAAAGCATTTGTGAGAAGGCTCTTGCTGGAGTAACTTGATAAGCTGCACAGCTACACAAAATGATGGTCTGTATTGACACAGCTTGCTTATATAGTCTGTAACTTGGTTTTATGTTTCAGTCTTGGCTTTTTGCAAGCTTTCCAGTCAAACCTGGGCAAACACACACGTACTGTTACTTTTGCAAAGGTGAAAGATGGGTAAAGATACGTAACCAACCAAGAAGTTGTATTAGATACTCATCCTTCTCACTTGGGGAGTTTTCAATGGCTCTCCTCTGTATTTTGGGAGCTTTCCTCGACCTTGTGGAGTGAAAGACCTTTCAAAACATCAGGTAAACTTAACGCCGGGGACTTCGGGGTCAGACCAACACACATGGCACTGGCTGCACAACACCGGCAAAGCCTCTTCTTACTTGGCTGAAATGATCTCTGCAACGCTCTGTAAGGTCAGCAGTTTCAGGTTACTGAAAGAACGACATTTTAAACCTGATATCTCTCATCCAAACCCATCTGAAATTCATCTTTTAAGGCTGAGGTTATTCATTCTGGGGGAATTATCCACTAATCAGTTTCTCCTCTCCAAACTATGTCCTCATGTTTGCAACTAATCGAGAGCTCAGTCTGGCAGAGCTTCGGCTCCCTCCGCTCTCGCAGAGGCCACGGTAAGGCAGAACAGTCTCCCACAGGACAGGCTTTAAAATACATTTGATGGCAACTCCATGACAAAAGGCAGGTCTGCGCTAAGGAAACTGGCACCAATTTACCAGCCAACACTTCCTGTAGCCAAGGTACATAGGCACAGAGCAAGGCTTCAAATTATGAATTGCCTTTACGGAGCAGGGCCTTCGTTCTTTGTATTTTCTTCCACGGGGGACTGCTGTGGGTGGTTTTGCCCCACTGTGATTTTTTGAAGTAGAATAAAAACTAAGGAAAACCAGAATCCACAACAGGAAAAGGGCATAGGGACTCCAGTTATTTCCGCCAAAATACATATAAGCAGAAAGTGATCAGCACTGACTTTTGGCTCTTAAACACACTTACTCACTAGCCCGGCTGCTGTTCTGTTCAAAACTTGTCACAGTCAAGTGTGAAACTCCAGAGAAGCAGGTGGTGAAGTGAGTCAAGGCCCTGGGTTCTGCGAGTCCTTCTCCTCTACTGATGACAGCTCATCCTTCTGTCACAGCCCTGCCCCTTCCAGCAAAGCATTTCCTATCGACTGCTCATTAGCTACGAAAGCAGTTTGTTCCATGCACTCGCCCATACTTTGTACCAGCATGAAATTCATTTATATCTCCATCTCCCAGAGCAGATATCCCTGTTCTGCAGAGGCTTCTAAATAACATGTGTCCTTCATTTGCAATTATCATGCAAAAAACCCCCAAAATCCAGGCAGATAATTTGCCTCCAGTGTTTCACCCAGAAGCCAAGGCAATTACTGTCAAACTTGCAGTTTGCATCAGTAAACACAGCAACATAATAATTTTGGTTTAGCTAATTTTCAATTTTCAGGACTGTGTAAAAACAAAACCAAAACCAAACAAAACTCAAGTGGATTTATCCTGACAAGCAAATTGCTGAACTGGCCAAAAAAATCATATTTTACCTACTGCAAAAGAGAAATTCTGGAGATTCTTCAGCTGATATGAATCAGGATAAAGGGCATTTTACAGGTGTACAAGTGAGAATATTTTGGGAAAAAGAGAGATGTTTTTAATTCCCTCTAGTTCATTTAATAAAAATCTAAACATCATGGCTTAAAATAATTCTGACAGAAAAGCAGGCCAGAGCTTCCTATCCAATAAAGTATAACCATGTACTGCATCAAAACTGTTTTCTACCCTCTCCTTGGGTAAAGTAGCAGGGATGGAGAAGAAGAAACCATTTATACAGAAGAGCAGAAACCTCTCTACCCAGACCCATTTGTTTTACTCTGCAAGTATTGACAGATGAGTAATGAAAACTCTGCTGCAGACACGGGCTCTTCTTCAAGGCAGCATCAGTTAATAAACCACAACCACAGCTGCAAAAATATTAAGGAATTTAACTAAATGACTCCATCAAGGGCACAGGATTGCAGGAGGACCCAGTTTTTGTGCTTTGTTATCATCCCAAAGGTTAAGATCATCGTGTGCAGCATCCACACAAACCAGTCTTACTTTTCTGGATATAAGAGCTTCCAATAACAATTTCATTAAATGTATACCACTGAGTACTAATATTTCTAGCATGATTTTTTTCTGCATTATGGTAATACTTGAAACTGTGCTGCCAAAGCTTTTAGATGTGAAGTACCTCATCTGAGAAGTATTAAATGATAAAAACAAATGAAAATAATAGTAACAATAAACCCCCCAGCCTGTTAGCTGTCCCCACAGAGCAAGTCCCAGCACTGGTAACACCACCGAGAATGGTGTTTTCCATGAGTTAACAACTTCAGGTGCCAGACTCCGACCAGGACCTCAATCAACAGCCATGTGAACAGCACATGCACACTGGGAATTACTTCACAATCAGTCATGCTTTCACTTGATGGGGGAATTTTTTTTTAATATAAAAGTGGAGCTTCATCAGACTCAGATGACCAATGGCTGTAACCTTAGATGCTGTTATTTATACCAGCCCTAAGTACTTGTAGAACTTGAGAAGTATCAAAACAATGACATAAGCGATCAACAACCTTCCAACATCATTTTTGGTGTTACTAACACCCTTACACACCTTGTTGCCACGACTCTCTGCATTTATAGAAAAACTCATCTGCTCAGCTGCCAGAAATAATCCCTCAGATGTTTCCTTAGTTTTTCCTTCTCTATCATGTTACCTTCAGCCAGAACAAAGAATGTAAAATACACATTCAGGCGGTGAACACAGATAATTGTGGTCAACTGCCAGGTAAGCATCTTTTCCTCACGCACATAGTAAAAAACCACAACAATCCCAACAACCCCAGGTAACAATGGGGTTTACACCGATATCTGGTCCGAATGACGGTTTTTATGCCTTGGACCTTGGCGCTCCCCAGGCTGCCAGCCAAATGGAAACTCAGCAAAGTTCTCCTGTGTATCACTTGCGGTATACCTGATGTCTCCAGGGAGCCCTAGAAGTATTACAGTGAAACGTACACCTCAGATTTGAGGTCTAATGAACAAGGCTGTAATTCAGGTTAAAACCTAAGAGTAAGAGCTGCCAATGCATATTTAAAGAATTTACACAAACGCTTTTACCCAAGACAGACAGGAGCAAAACCATCTTTGTTTAAAGACTACCTGGAAAAACACACAGACAGTAATGAGAACCAAATTCTCTCTTTTTCAAAATATAGTCAGATTTATCTCACGCCTCTGAATTTTAGAGTGCAGGATAAACTAATATGAGACAAGTTTAGACTGACAAAATTCCTACGCAACTAAATAAGCATAAATCACAACTTTAGTTAAATCATCAAGGAGCAACCTATATTATCCAAGTCTTATTTAAATAATTTTTTTAAAAAAGGATTTTTCTATGAGCAGCAAAACAAGTGAAACTCTATCTATTCTACTTCTAACACAAGAAACCTAGTTTCCTTGCATCTCCCTTGGCACCCCTCTGAACAAGAAGAACTATGTGTGTTAGTGGTTTTGAAATGACACATGTACTAGTTGACACTGGGTGGCCAAATAAGAGTATGGGACAGCTATGTTCTCCCTTTTCCCTGAAGGCACTATGTATGGTCTCTTCGTTCTACTCGGTCTTCTTCAGAAAACACGTAGAAATTTAAATAAATTTCTAATATTGATTCCTCTGCAAAGTTTGACTGAAATTGGTCAATAGGTCCAAGAGTTCTAACAGAGGATGGATGGTTCATCACTATTTCCTTACGAAAGGATGGTACAGATTAAGTAAGGGAGGTATAGACATAAGCAGCAAGCTTACTTCTGAGCAGATGCACCAACTTACCCATCAAGACTCAATGGTTCCTCTTTAAGGGGATACCTTACACCTGAATATCACAAAATTGGCATATTTGAGAGCGCTAGCTCGCTGTAAACAATGTACTTTAAATACCATTTCTTATATTCATTAGAACTTTTTAACAGGGTGGTTCTACAACTTTCCGAAGTGTCTCTCCTGTAAACTACAACAGACCAGACTGGGAGAGCAGGAGACAGAAGTGCCCTGTTTCCAGTGACAAGGAGCATACAGCCACTCACAGAGCAAACCGAAAAACTAAGCTGAAAACAGAAAAACTCCCCACCTCAGTTTCTGTCCGTTATGTTCTCCTATGTATTGCTCATAAAGATACAAGATTTAAAAAAAAATAAAATGGTGATGTGACTTTCAGGTATCTTCTGGGGTACAGAAACCTTCTCCCATGCCCTAGAGAAGCAATTCCAAGCAGTAAAAGAGTAAACTCAAGCCCTGCACTACTCTTGCCATGCTCCATCAAAAATCTGGCATCAGACTTAAGGTATGATTTCATGTGACCTTTGCAAGGATATTTATACAGACAAACCCCCTCCTGCACAAACCACTGCTCTACGTTTTCTGTAAGTCCCTGTAAATTCATAGATGAGCTCTAACTAAGCCTGTTGGCAGACCTCCCTAGTTCCCCAAACTTACTATTCTAATTCAGTTTAAAGCTTCTTCTAGTTAGAAGAGAAGAAAAAGTACACCTAAAAAAATTAAGGTGGAAATAAACCAGGGATATTCAATTTCTTTGTACATGAAGGTCGCAGCACACATCACTCCTGACAAAGAAATGCAAGGTTACGTTGTTAAGCAAAAAGCGGATGGGAACCACCCGCACTTTATCTCCCCATACTCAAATTGACAAACTTAAGTTAATATAGTTAGAGCACAAAATGAAATGATAATCTATCACCCAAGGAAAAATAACGTTTCAAACAATATAGTCCTGCTCACTGAAGCCCCCTGTCAGATGGGTTCACTGATCACTGCTATCTACAATAGGCTGGAATGTGCTATACAACCAGAACTAAAATATCGATTTCCCTAGATGCCCTTTATTACATGATGCTTGGTTCGTAAAGGAAACTTTCTAAATATGGAAATAATTCCTGAGGCTATTTTACCACCTCTTGGGCAGTATGGAGGGGACAGATTGGTAGACTGAGAAGCACAATAAAAACATCAAAAGGTAGGGGATAGAACAGTGCATGCTGTACATTATGAACACACTCCTTTTCCTCCCCTTTATAATAATTAAAGACTGCCCACAAACTACAGTTTAACAGATCTAGAACTACCTATTAGTCTCTTGGTAAAATTCTATCAAGGTTTAATCAACCAACCAAGTTGCAGTATCTGCTTACTCCAACTTTACGAGCTATGGGTAACTAGTCTTTGATTTTAACCTCCACCAACTTTTTCCTTTCTTTCCAGAAGCCTAAAAAGAAAAAATCTCATCTATTTTATTTCAAAACCCAAGGTTTTTGTACATGTGAAGGAAGAATTTAAAGATCTTGTTTAGAATATAAATGGAACTGGTTCAGTGAATATGTTAAGTACTCAACAAAGGGCATCCCCACATGAAGCCTTCAGAGAGAAAGAACGAGAGCATGAGTGCACACAAGCTTTAACCTTTTTTCCTCAGCAGAAGAATGACTTAATATTTCCTTAGAGGCACTGGCGGCCACACCAAGATGTTAACTTGAATCACAAAATGCACACTATTTTTGTGACACCAGAAAAGCTCTACCCAAAGCAGCAGAACCATCACCCAGGTAAAGTAAGATAATGCAAAACATGCATTTGCTTAATTCAAAGAGCCTCAGCCCCATAATTAAGAAATCTCTTCTTTGGGCGCTACCCATGCTCAAGCCACTCTCTCAGTGGTATGAATGGGGAACCAAAAAAATATGAAAGAAACATGAAACCAACATGCTAGCCAAGGCTGAAAATCTCCATACAGCTCTTGTCAGCTTTCAAACGTTTAGATTACTTTTCTAAATACAATAAAAAAGAAAGAAACTGTAAGAGAACTGATTCCCCCCAATGCTGTCGCTATCGTATCTCCCACAACACTATGGAAGTGAAGGCTCCCATACAGACTGTCTTTTTCTTGTACTTCTTTCCACTCACTTCTTCCTTGCTCTCAACATGAAAACATTATCTTACAAACTCCAGAGAAGGCAAGCTATGGCAGCAACTAAAACAGCAGATTTAACATCAAGAGACCCTTTCAAAGCTGAAGAGCTTCAACTTAAGCACGTGACGCAAATAAAAGTAGACCAATAATCTGATCCATCAACTTTCTCGGGTTGCTTCACATAGTAAGTGGGGACATCATTTCTCTCTCACATAGATGAGATTGTTTCCTCTATCAACATCAATGTCATGCACCACAAGAAGAGATTGGAAATGTATTTTTAAGAGTGGATGCTGTGGGTCAGGTAATGCAGCTGTAAATTTGTCAGGCTGCAGTAACGCAAATAGCAGATCTGCAGAACATTCCTTTGGCAGCACGTCCCAACCTGCAGGATTCCTGCAGCTTTTCCGGATTGCTGAAATTCATCTTCTGTCTCTTTGCCTTGGAACAGACTCCTGTGAAAAGCTGCCGGGAGCCTCTTTCCTTGCCCGCTTTCCCTTTCTGTCATCCGTCTGTCTTTTCCTATCTGCTCTACTTGCATGCAACTGAGCCATCCTTTTCTAAAATCCAGGGCTTACACATCCTCTTGCTCCTTTTCCAGTCTTTCCAACCATTCCATCAACATCTCCACTTGTGATATCCCTTTTTCCTTCTCTGGCCAGCTTTTTTATACACCTTGGAGTTCTGGGGCTGCAAATTCAAACTTGCAAAGGTGAATAAATCTGGTTTTCCTCCAACCAGCTCTCCCTTTTCCTCTAATCTCCACTAAAGCACTGAGAACACCACACTATTCTCTATTACCATCCCCTCATCCCATTACGTTGTACAGTATTTCTCAACTGCACACCA
This sequence comes from Arenaria interpres, assembly GCA_013399435.1. Lineage (NCBI taxonomy): Eukaryota > Metazoa > Chordata > Aves > Charadriiformes > Scolopacidae > Arenaria > Arenaria interpres. Next base: position 334,493 of record VXAK01024576.1, on the reverse strand, counting down.
AGCTTTGGTTATTTAGACAAAACCGACCAATAACAAAGCTATTATTCTTGTAGTATTGATGTGATTTCAATAGTCCTTCCATACTACTTCCATGACAATGGCTGAATCCTATAGTTTGCTAACGTTAATAAAGAAAAAAAAAAAGACACATTTAACGCCAACGCAGAATTTCCCAAATATTCAGGCACCTACAGCATAATAAATTTTCAATTGTTTTCAGAGAGAAAAGCCTATTCTGTCACAAATTTGAGAAGCTAAAGGATCCCTCTCCATGCAGTTTTTAATCCAGATAATATAAAGTCTCCACAGGAAGAATACAGACTGGAAGGATGCATTTTTACTGCTAAGCAACAGTACACAGAGGTCAATAGCTTTGCAAACCAGCAGAACACCCCACAGCTCCAGATCTCTAGTTTCAGCAGAAAAAACGTTGGGGATGATTTGCCTTGGAAAATGGAACAAGTTACATCTTCTACATGTATCCAAACTATGTAAAATGATGGGTGTGGTGAGGAGCAGGGGGAGGAAGGTGGCTATTAAATCACCTTACCTGTAGCTCTGACATGTAATTTGTTGTTTTTAATATACTACATAGTTTCTGGAGTTTAATCTGGCACAAAGACAGGAGATGCTCTCTATCAGCTTACCTTTGCTGGGCTACAAGGATCTTCCAAATTTGATGCTATGGTAACAAACAATTCCAGCTGTCACCTCTCAGTAGCCAAACTGAGGACTATTTAGACATAGTCCCGTAATACACAAAATGATTGAGTGCTTGAATTAAATCTGATTACCCAGCAAATGCCTCTGCCAGGGAAAGGTAAGACATCTCTCTAGTTTCTTTAAAGTCTAGAAAGTTAACACTTCACATTCCTCCACTTGCAGTTAAGATGCTGTAAGCTTCTGAACTGAATGTTCTCCTTTCGATGGATTTGTAAGTCAACAGCAAAGCTCATTTTACCAGTTCTATCCACAGGCTTTCAACCTGGGAAGAAATAAGTTGTTAATGTATTTTATTTTTTTTTAAAGACCCATGACTTTGCATCAGAGTCTATCTGTACTTACAAAGTTATCAGAACATCAGCTGAGGTATCAACTGCAATTCAGAGCTTCCAAAAAGATGAACAAAACGTCAAGGAAACCTGAAAAAGCAGTTACAGGTTGACTCCCTTCCTTAGAAATAAATACCCAGGTTTCTTCCACTCATGCGATATATTGCAATAAGTAAAGCCATGCTGAGAACCTACAGGTCCCTTACAAATAGGTATATCAATACAAATCTACAAATGTTCTCTGCAAGTGAAGCAACAGACCTAGAAGAGGGACACTTGTGTTATGAACTTGACTGACAGTGAACTTCCACCCTTCTCTGCTTGCCAGGAGGTTAGCAAGAGCCAGTAAGAGTTACCACCACATAAAAAAAAATCACACCAATAGATATATTTAGTCATTGCGGTTCAAGGAAAAGGACTGCTTGCACTGAAAATAAATTTAGCAATTGTTTCCAGTTTCTGCTTTTTCACTGACTAAGGCACAACCCAGCTGCTTCACATTCCAGTAGACTTCAGCTGTCTTTTTTCTCCACTCCTTGTCCGCTTCCTTCGTACAACTGCTATGACCATCTCAATTTTGCAGCCGTTATCCCGCGGGCTACATTTCTGAACGCTCCAGTCTCAAAGCTATGCATCAGAACACCTGTCAAGCCTACACCGACTTGTAAAAAATGCAAAATTCTGCTCTTTGTGCTATTTTGTTGGAAATACTAAATAGCGATCATCTTGTACCTGTATTCTGCCTCTACACCAAACTAGACCAAATTGTTGATGCTTTTTAAACAAGTTACAATAAAACACACATGCGACATCACCGAGCAGCATTTAGTAGGAAACACAGTAGGTGCTAAAAGCCCAAGAAAGGGAGAATTGGAACTGAACTGCCTGTAGAGTAAGGCAAGTGTTTAGAAGAGTTTAACTTTCAGATTCCAGGACAAGACATTTCACAGAGAATTTTTACCTCATTTGAAAACCAGCAGTAGAGCAGCACTTAAGACTGTTCAACTGCAAAACTTCTAACTTGAAAGCCCTCGCTTCCACTGAAGAACATGGTGCAGTGGTCAACGCACAACTGAACCTAGCAAAAGTTCTGCCTGGTAACTCACCTGGCAAAGAGAAACTGCAGAAAACTGTACAGGTGTCAAAAATATGCAGGATACTTTCTATAGAATGATCCAAGAGATGACGACAGTTCAAAATATATCCTCCCCAAAAATAAGACCCCTGGGAAACTTCATGTTAATATGAAAACGTTCGCAGAGGCACGATTCAGAATCATGTAAATTGGCGTAGAAGACTGAACAAACATTAAGTTCCTATAAAGATGGGAATAATCTGGCCTCCTGAATTGCTTCTTCTATTTTGCCATTCTCCTGGGATGACCCCTAGATGTTTATACAATCCATAATAAAGGATAAGACTTCAGATTTGCTATCAGGCAAACGCTTATGAGTAGAAGGTGAAGACAAGAGTGTTTTCATTCTGTTGGGAATAAATACATCCAGTTGAGTCTTGAGCAGAACACAGATAACCATTTCAAGCGTTAGCTACCTGGAGTGCAGTCAGTTATCTCAAACAACCTCTAGCAGACAGCTATTGAAAAAGCAAGCTTACAAGGGAAAACCCTGCAAGAAGTTACAAGGTTAAGATTGAAAACATCAAGTAGAATAAACCTTCAAAGTCTGTCAGCCATATGTTCTTTAGTTTTAATCAAGGGCGTTCTTGAATGGACCTGCTTCTTGGAAGAGCTTTTGTTTTAGACCTACTGGTGTATGGCTGCTCCCTTATTCTTCCAGAGTGATGCAGAATAGTTCAACTCCCTGGAGCACGTAATCCATCAGGTAAATAAATACAGGAATTAATGTATTGCCATGGTAACAGGAAACCCAAGCAGAATCCACGACCTTCTCCATTCTTTCTTGGCATCCCTATTTTGGATTTTAGATTAGAACTATAAGACTAACTAGGGTGAGAGCAAATATTTTCTGAAAGTGAAGACAGAAAGACACAGTTCTTGAAGCAGAGAAAAACCAATGCTGGATGCCATTCCTTCTCTTCAAGTCAACACGGGTTCTGCTCTCAAAAACTATTTGGAAGTCTCCTGGCTGGAGCCTAACAAAACAGGGGGTCTAATACTAGCAAAACCAAAATATACCGTCTTGTTCTACATTACCAGATGGCTCCCCTTCACTCCAAAGCAGTGCTCTGAATTGCTCTACAGTGACCCTTCTGTTGATTAAACAGCAGTACTGAGAGGCTCCAGAGGGAGCCTTGTCCGCTGTTCTGGGTGGACAGGATGGTAGCTCTTATCTCTAATCATTTATTATTGTTTTTTATTTAAGTGCTGACAAGGTGTTTCATTTAAGGACGCCGACCTATGTAAGATCTCTAGGGATCTAACCCTAGAAGGTAACACTTTTTTTTTCCCAGCAGCCTGACTAGATGGACTTGAGAGTCAAACCAAAGCCCAAGCCAACTCCCAAGATTGTCAAGATGGCTTGTTATCAGGCAACGGCCTATTTTATTTACAACATAATGGGTTTTGCATGCATTTCCGTTCCCATAAGAAAAAAACAAATTCAAATGTACACAAATACGCAGACCTTAGACCTCACAGCATTTGTTTCATGACTCTGTATCCTTTGTTCTGCTACTGTATACATTTTGACAAATATCATCCCAAAATTACTGTGGTATTAGAGACAGTGTTTATTCGGTGATGCTGTTAAGCGAACTCTTTGTGTCAATCAGAAGTTCAAACACTCAGGAACAGCGATCAAGACCGTACCGCACTGAAACAGCTGGCTTCCATTCCTCCTTCCCTCCCCTTCCCCGTCTCTTCTCCTCCACTTTATATTTGGACCGGATTTTCATTTTTTTTAAAATACCCTCCTTAAAGAAATGAAAGTACAAGGAGTTGAAAGAGGACAGTTTCACAGATTTACAGCTGCTCTTGTTCAGCAAATCATCACTACGATAGACACCCACTAGAAAGAATGCCTCCATGTCAAGGCTTCACCCATTGCATCTTCAAAACTGTACATTCACAGCACTGACCTGGGGATGGATCCTGCATGATGTCTTGAGTTCTTCAATGGGAGTTCAGTGTGTCACAAGGTCGCGTCTCTAGGTTGCGCCGCGTATGATTTTTCTATGGTATTTTTGGCCTTTCTGTTCTATTGTTTATGGAACCGCACTGCGTTTGTGTGTGTCTACAGAGTCATCTTCCCGCGTTTGAACTCTTCACGCTGCTTCGCTGGTGTGGAGTTATATTTACTATTCTCACAGGGTTATTTACTGCACGCGAATAAACAAAATGTGATCACTTATTTATACATCTGCAATTACTGTCTACAGCGCTATCAGCAGCTACTAAAATCCCAAGCCAAATTCACCTCTAGCGTAAACAAGTGGCAACTATTTTAGAGGTGGCCCCAGGTCTATATATGCTGCTAAAACCTTCCTTACTCCATCACCCGCTCCCCAGACAAACAGTTGCAGCGATACGCCAGTAAGCATTGAAAAGACATAGCCAGAATCCCAAAGCAAAGCGTTATGTTGCGGTTCTATGTAAGGGATCGTGCATCAGCTTAACCTATGATATTTCGGGAATAACATTTGTCCCATGATGCGATGCACACTTGTTAGACCTAGCGCTAAGAGCTGGAAACATGCCTATGTACTGCACTTAAACGCCGGCTGCCAGGCAGCCAGTCTGCTTATCCCTGGAGGCTGCTCCAGAACCCCTATCGCAGGAGAACATATTCATATACGGTGCAGCGCAGCAGCCAGAACAAACCAGGACCCGCTGATCAAATCCAGAAAGCACCGCTACCAACTTCACTCCTTCGAAGCAGGAATCTTTCCTAAATCGGTGGCTGCTGCCCTGGAAAGCCTTGAACCCCGTACTTCACACATCCTGACTGCGACCGCTACCCTGCGTTCCCCAGTAGGAAACTGCCTAGCTATTCCTTACAATAAAAAAATACAAAACAGCATTGATTTTTTTTCCACTGCTAATTAAATGCAACATAATTAAACTCAATAACTTCACTGCTTGATTTGGAAAACACTAATTGAATCTTTAAACATACTACTCCCCCTACACGGAAAAACAGGGGCATTCAGCCATCTAAAGTGACAACTGAGAACCAGACACGACTCCAGAAGCACAGAGAGACAATATGATCCGTGCCTGAGCGTTTCCTTGGGAGAGCAGGAGGGATCTCCGCAGCTTCCCC